>WJFB01004462.1:0-10000 GCA_009870185.1 Pygmarrhopalites habei | reverse complement strand
GCAGTCGATTAGACTGCAGAGTGGGGTATATCTCGTGTGCTTATGCACGTCGTGTCTTAAACCCTTGTGATTGGCCACTGCCTACCGTGCATACTGTATCTTAAACTCCTGTGATTGGCTGGAGGGTATATCTCCTCGTTCGACCGATATAGGCACATTGGACTTCTCCCTTTAGAGTATTTTTTTTCTATGCCTTGTATTTTTTGAAACATTGATCTTCCAGGTCAAACTACGTAGCCAACACTGCACTGTGACCAAGGATATCTACAAGACTAAATGCTGTCAAAAGTTTTGTAAGGAAACATGCAATCAACTCACAATGCTTTGGCTTCGTCCAATTTTTGTTGTAGAGAGCGTGTCAATTTCCAATTCTGTTGAGCTGGTGTAGAAGGGAGTGTTCTGAAACCAGCCAAAACACCCAACAATCGTTGCAACTCGTCTTCACTCCTGTAAATTTTGTACAGTCAAATATTTTGTACTTGTATTTTTTGGCCCAGAAGTTTTTGTAAAACATTCAAGATTTTTGTTGTTCGACTCACGGTTTTTCCAGTCCTTCTTGTGCAAATTTTTGTTTGAGTGACTGCGCAAGTTTCCAATTCGGTGGTGCGGGCAGAGGAGTAGAATTGTGAAATTTGCCAAGGATATCTAGAAGTTTTTCAACCTCCCTTTCACTTCTCCTGCAACGATGAAGCGTAATTCAATTTTTTTAAAATTTTGCTGACAAAGTCAGTATTCTAGTCATTTAAAACTTTTTATATAGCCATATTCATGTATTAAATATAGCGGGGTTTTTAAAAAAGGAAGTTCCTCACGGTGTTTCTAGTGCATCCTCCACTTTCTGCTGTAGGGCTTGAGTTATCCTCCACGTTTCTCTAGCTTGATTATTAAATTCATACTGCGGTCCACCAAAAGCACCCAATACTCTCCGCATTTCTTCCTTCCTATTCGAAATAATTTATAAATTGTCATTTTAATATGAAAATTAGTGTAAGAACAAACTGGAGAAGGTTTCTTACTCGTGAATCCCAGGATGACTATTTTCGTCATCATAGTCAATCTGAATGGATTCTTGTGGATGATCCTTCCAACTTTTACTCCTCGACTTTCCTTGGTTCATCTGACTCAACTTTGCAAAGTCAAGGGACTGCATTCTTTTGAGTTTAATCTCTTTCCAAATACTCCAATTTTGAGTCTCCGACAGTAAATGATTAGTTTTTAAGAAAGAAAGTATGAGAAGAGACACAAACTGGGTATTTGTGGACGTGTTCCTCCTGGAGAACTTAGTGATGTAAAGCAGAATTTTTCTCACTTCAGATTCTGAAAGACTCTAGAGAATAAGTGGCAATGGGATACACGTGTACATGGAGTACACGTGGTATCGATTGAATTTTATAGAGTTGAGGAATCAAGATGCAGGACACCGGAAGAAATTAAATCTTTGCAAACAAAGGGTCATACATGTATGTAAAACCATATTTAAAACCAATGCAATGCGACTCTCTCTTTCTGATAGGAAAAAAAGTAGTGGAGAAGGAAGAGATGACATTTTCCTTTATAGCATTAGGCATTATGACTTGTGAACGTTGAGTAACAATACATTTGCAAGGTTTTAATAGTTGTCGTAAAATTGGGTGCAGTTGGCTGGCCATAAAAATGCAGTGTTCATGCCTGCTGTTATGCAATTCCGAGTGTTAGCGGTCGATAAGGTACAAAATGATGTAAGACGTTTATTGTATGCATGCCATGACCATACACGATTGACAATTATATATCCCATTTTTTTAGTCAACTGTGACGGGAAGGGAGAGAAAGCGAAACTGTCTGGCGACAATGGGCCTATGACTAGGTGTAAATATCCTCCAGTCAAGATTGAAGTGGAGGGCCCTCCACCCGATATATTCCGAAAGAGATGTGTGTTCCATGAAATTATGACATAATTTATGAGTGATCTGATCAACCACACGTCACATGTGCATTTGACAGGATAGACGAATTTCCTAGTAACTATATTTTGTCCACTGGAATTTCCATGTTGTAATGAATCACTTGGATCTTCTGGAAAGTCGCGTCCCTCAAAGACACGCGTGTTAGACGTCATATAGGATTTTGTGGGATATTCATCCCATCTTAGTATCAAAACAGATCTCCCGGAATGAACTAAGGATCTCCATTGAATTTGTTATATTGCAATTCCTGGAACCCTTTCTATGAATTTGCAGCACTCACTCACAAGTCAACCTGGTGTGCTGCACACCTCTCAAGTCATTTAATTGACTGTGAGTGGGTTTTATAAGTCAGTCATCCTTTGAAATACATGTATCTATATGACTACGAATTCCAAGTAACTCGCCTGTCTTTTGACTATTTTGAGACTTGACGCGACGAACAAACAAAAATTTGCCTTCAGGCCAATCGCATAGTCGCAACAATGAGCTTGACAACACTACATTGTGTGCAAGATACACACACACACACAGGGAGAGAGATGCATATAAATATTGGACATATCCAAACCATCGTTCAATACAAAGGGAGTAATTGTTGTGGACATTAAGCCTTAATGATTAAGGCAGTACGACAAAGAGAGGGAATTTTCAATTTGATTAATTTTTTTATCAGAGCAGTCAACCCGACCCCCAAATCTTGATCCTGTCAACCAAATTTCCATCAGATTACTGTATTTTTCAAAATCATAGTAATCACATCTATTACCGGGGAATTCCCAATTTTCAACACAAAATACAAAAATGGGTTGTCATGACATCCGCTCGCGTCCAGTAATTAGGTAAGTGACAGGGTCTGTCAGTGTGCCGACGACACACTGCAAGTGTTTACGTGTGTTTAAAGATTGTCAAATTGGGTTCCTTTCAACATTTTCTTTTGTGGATTTCAATGATTTTTCTGAATTTTTCTTCACAATTCTGTACAACAGATCATGGGCACTGGTACACGTGATGACAATCCTGGCCGTCGTCACTCAACTTCCTACAGCCGATTCATTTGTTATTTTCACTAAATCAGACCAATTCCTTTCTGATGGAAGGCTAGATCGAATTTGCCCCCCGTCAGAAACTTTGGCTTCCATTTACGGCAGCTCTCCCGAAAATGCGAAAATTGCTAGTGATAATTATCCCTGGTACACGCCTGATAGGTGGGTGGCAACGACTTTTGGTGATGAATTTCCTGAACTAAGGAACGATCTCATCCGGAGAAAAAATAATGGAGAGAATTGGTTTAGAAGACACTACAATGCTTGGACAAATCCATCCAACTGGAAACCCAGTCCGCGTTCATTTGCCTGTGTCTGAGTGTGGTTCTCTGACAAGAAAGTTTTTGTTCAAAATGGTGAACGAATAAAGTCACAATGCACTGCATTGAATGCAGAATAGCAATAGTAAGCTGTGTTTTTAATTACCAAGAATTATGGAATCTATTGCATAACAAACCAGCTCAATCCACGGCCACACATGCACTTCATTTTGTCAAATGTGTTTAATGGATCAAACTAGATTTTTTGATGGTTTTTTTGACAACCTTCCTTCCCTGTCAGGATTTTCCATGCATTTCAAAAGAGGAGATGAGAGTTTCTGATGCACCAGTCACAGTCAATATTTCTGCACAAAGCTCTCAGTTTAGCATGCACGCTGCGAATGTTTGACTCTTTATGTCTTAAGTTTGCAATGTCTGTCCTACACACACATGAATGTGTGTGGTTCAAAGACTACACTTTTGATCTCTTTCACTCGTCTGACCTCCGCCCTCTCCACTCCTGCTCATCGAGCTAATTCATGTGTGTGTGTTTATCACGAAGTTGTGCATAATAAATTGTCCCATATAAATCCCAATTTTAATCATAAGGAGACTGAAAAAGGAGATCAAAAAATATGAAACTTGTTTAGATTATTCTGCATTCTATTCTCAATTTTATATTTCTCCTGTACTTTGTCATGTTTCATAAGGTGTTCGTATTCGAGTGTTGCGTGTTCGACAAATTCCTTTTAACAAGAAATTCTTCCAAAGAATAATTGGGACTTGGAGCTGTCGCTGGACGAATCTGGGAATAATGCAGACGAGGTTAGAATAGAAGAAAGTAGGACAGTTTTAATATTCCTTATTGCTCGTTGTTCACAACTTTTTTTCACTGTCAGATCCAAGTCTTTTAAAAAAATTCTAAAATTTCAGATCATGGCTATTGGTACACCTAATAGCAATCCTGGTGGTCGTCACTCTCCTTCCCAATACCAACATTTTCACCAATTTCATCAAGAATCCAGATGGACTAAAATGGATTGACCAACTTTTACCCACTTTCCCTTTCGCCATCATTGTAGACAGCTCTCCGGAAAATGCAAAAATTGCTAGTGATACTTATCCTTGGTACACACCGGACAGGTGGGTAGCAAGAACTTTTGGTGACGAGTTTCCTGGAGTCCGGGATGATCTTATTCGGAGAAAAAATAACGGAGAGGGATGGTTTGAACGACACTTCAATACTTGGACTGATATGTCAAACTGGGGCTAGTTTGTCTGTCTCTCTGTGTCTTGACCTTATTTGACCTTAAATGGGCTCAATTAAGCCAGTCGATTATGACCTGCTGCACGCCGCGCCGCTGAGAAAAATAATTGACAAAATAAAAATCCACCATTTTTATAAGAAAAAAAAATCATCAACTAAAAAAATCCTCGGCTCTGAATCTGAAATGGACAACGTGTGTGTGTGTACGCGCATATTTATATTTACAATGTTCAGATGAAAGATACTAAAACAAATATTCCATTGGTACTCCCCCAATCCATCAAAAAAGTAAGATTTATTGAAATGTAATTCATTGTACTTGGATCACAATTTCTAATTGAAATTAATTATTTTAAAATTAATTTTGAAAATTCCAATTAAAGTAAGTTTCCTTGCATAAAAGGACAAACTCTACTACGCATAATTTTTGCAGAACTCAGTTTCTAGGTGCAGAGCTGTAGTACCATCCTGCATTATTTTAAATAAAAAGATAGTCAATATAATTTTTGCAAAATTTTAAATTGTGAAACTTGTGCAATTAATTTTTACTGACCTCGTTGACATGACTGACGATGTGTCCCATCGACCGTGGGTGGGACTTGTGGACTTGATGTGAAAGTTTTATTACTATTTGGAATAATACTCAAACTCTGCCAAACAATTTCGGATGTCTTGGATTGTACTGCAAATGGAATTCCTCCTCGTGCTTTGATTGCATTGTAAGGTGACCCATTATGATTTGCTAGTACAAATTTCTTGAACCATTGCAAAAATTCAAAATTTGCGAGGAATCGTCCTTTCACCAGTTTATCCACCGGGATTTCCTACAACAAAAATTCAAATCAGTTATTATTTTTCTTTCCCATTTTTTCCTATCCTCTTCAAGATTTCAGCATTTATTCGCGACGGCGGTAAATTCAAATGTGCATAGTATGCACTGCATACACTAAAAAGTTCCTTACTTTGTCAACTTGCTGAGCATGAAAAGCGTCTTGCAAAATTTCAAAATTGTGTACACAATCCGAGTCGAAGGCACACTGGAACCTCACTCTTTTCATTGGGACACTCGATGGGAATAGCATGTGCATTAACTGGAATCAAAAAATACGATTAGATTGACCTTAAGGTCATGCTTTGGACTTCCAAAATTCAGGAGGGTTCAGTTGTGACCCGGAAAAAATTAAAAATTGTCCAACAAAACATTTTTTTAGTTTCTCCAATTTTTAACTGCAAAATTAGAATGCGGAAAATTTTTGCTCGTCACTGAAAACTAAAATAAAGAGTAATGTTGTTGAGATTAATACCCGGGTAATCTACACCCTATAAATTAAGAGTACCTGACAGTACGCAGCTCCAGAGCCCAATTCCTCAACACTCCGAAAATTTGACCCAAGTCGATCATTGATCCACTTGAGAATGTCATGTCTTCCCTGATGTTCCTGATTATTATTAGTCATGTAGACATTGACAGCTGGCGTTGTAATAAACTTTCCATCTTTCCTCGCTTCCAATTTCTCTGTCCCGAAAAATCGGAGGGCTGCCTGTTGTTCCTCTTTTGACAGTACAATTCTTCCATGTAATTTTGGTGGAGACTCTTCAACTTTCTCTTCCTCTTTTCGACTCTCTTTTGTTGTTGTGTCCAGATCCGCTATTCTGGACTCAATCCGGGCACTATGTTTCCCTACTCCGTAGGAACGGAAATAAGTGTTGTCGTAGAAGGCATGGAGGGAGTAAGGACTCTTCAATTTCCATGTATGACCCATTTTTGAAAAAATTGACAAAGAACTTTCACTCTCAAATTTTTTTTAAAAAAGATGACACTTTCTCTTGTTAAATATTCTTAGGCTCTCAAACCGTGAATTTACCTACTCCTTCCGACTTAGACTTAAACAGTGGACGACGAACTGAGTGAAAGTGACCAAAAAGCAGTGAAAGTTGTTGTTTTTAATCCTCCACAAAATCCCAACTGCGCAGCCGCTCCAATTGTCTACTTTCACTGAAGACGACTTTTGTAAAATACAGAAAAGATTCTGAAGGTAAAATCAAAGTACACGCAAAAGGGCAACATTTCTAATGAAAGTCTTTTAACAAAAGAGTGTGAGGTGTGTGTGTGTGTGTGAGGAGGATGATAAGAAAGATGTGATCAATGGGGCCAATGTCAGCACGAACGACAGTTTTCCACACACACACACGTTTCTTTACAACAGTTCCTTTCCTGGAGTTCCTTGGAGACGGGTATGTCATTTGTGGGGTATAATATGAAGTATGATGTACACACACAGGAATCGGAATGCACTCCATCATTCGAATGACGGATGGATGACCTACTTTTTAGGTTATGGAGAAAGTGAGGTGAATGGAGGGAAGGTGTGTGTGTGTGGACTTCACAACAGAAATATAAATTAAGGGAAATACAACTAACATTGAATTTGAGAGAACGAAGGATGACAAAAATTTAGGACGAGGAGAACTGATAAGGGAATGAAAAGGGAAAAGGTTTAGAGAGAGAGTGACAATTAAAATTATTTTCATTTGATTCAATTAAACTTGCCCCTCAGTAGACAAATTTGCGTTAAAAAACAGTCCCTGACGTTGACCGTGGAAGATAAAACTGCTAGAAATTCTTCTGCATTTAGTATAAGGGAAAATGATAACAATTTTTATTACAGTTTGACGTCAGTTTCATTTTTTTGATGCACCTGTTTCTCATTGAACAGTCACGGATGAGTAGAAATCCTTGGTTATATTTTTGATAGTTAGAAGTTACTGCACAAAATTTAATTCTCGAAAAAATTTCAATTGCAATTAAAACTAAAATGAGAGACAATTATTACTCATAAATACATTACAATCAACGTGGCCGCGACGACGCGCGCGCGAGCCCTAGCAATTATTTTCAGGACATTTTGAGGTCAAGTCATGACAGCGCAGTTCTTTTGAAAATTTTGTGAACACTTTGTGCCACATCCTCTTTACTCAAGTGAACTCCATCCTTCTGTAACATATTCAACTTGTCCAGCGTAATTTGCGCTTCCCTCTCAAATATTTCAATAATCTTTATCTTCTGTCTTGTGTCATCTTTTAATTGAGCCACATTTTCAAGTGGGTCAACAAGATCCATGACCCATGGACCCATCGATCCACTCTTGGGCCATTTTCCTCCCTGACCCTTCAGGCCTGACCATTCAGGTTGAACAATATGCAGATGACGAAATCGAGTCAAAAGCCTCAAAAACTTTTTGAACCCCCGTAAAGCTGGGAAATTTGAATTCCTCCCTTCTTCCGATTCCGCACATCGTACTGCATAGATGGCGACAGTCTCAATTAAATAAGATCTCTTTTTAACATAGATATTAACCAAGTCGACTAGATGACGATCCCAGTATTTTGCAAGTCTAATGACAGGATGTGTCCAGTTGAGTGACCTCACTTTTGACCTGTAGGCTTCAGTTAATCCTGGATTTAGATAGTGGAGTGTCTTGTCAAATTTTGAAGATTCTCTTCTCAACTTGGATAACAATTGCAATATCAATTCAGTCTGGATAATTTGTAATTTGCGTGGATCTTCGTTTAGCGCAGAGTCCTTGCTTTCCGATTCTTTGGAGTTTGGCGGGTGAAAATTGAGTGCAGGAACAATATCCATGTCCAAGCCATCTAGCGTCAATTTGAGGAAGTGTGGATGTAAAAGAGAATTCTTACTGCTCACTTTTATATGGGAGGAGTAAAGAGGATTGGAAAATAATCCATGAAGTTCCAAAATTGTGTCGTTGAAGGGAGGCCAATTAAGGAAGATTAGCCAAGAAGGATTGTGGACGGTTGAGGAAAAGGATGAGGTCGATATCAGGATCATGACTGGATCCATACTGGACAGGGATTCCTTTCCCGATACTCCCACCCACAACAATCCGAACCAAATCTTTTCTCTCCTCCAGAATTTCGGTGACAAAGTCAATTCCTTTTTGGGCTCTTCGCATGAATTCTTGAGACGGGACGAAACTGTCGGACAGGTTCAAAATGACTTTCTCCAGTTTTTGTAGTCCATCTCTCAAACTTCCCTCCTCCTCCTCCGTCTCCTCATAAATTTTGAAGAGAGACGCTGAACCTGAGGGCGAGTTTTCTCTAGTTATAATGAAAAGCAGTGTTGCCAGTAGTAAAAATGTGGGGAGGAATAATAAACGTAATCGTTGCATTGTTCGCAGTCTTAACATTTTTAACCACTGAGTAGAAGGAGAGCGTGTGCGAGGAATGGTCTGAGCACACTTTAATAGTCTATGACAACACAATTATGACAAAAATGATTGATTCACTCACTGAGTACTAAAGTATATTAAATAAATGCGGCGGGCAGTCAAGTCAATTCTCTTGAACGAAAATTTTCAATGCTTCTCACACAGAAGTTAAATGTCTTTACTTTGAAATGCTGGGATTCCTTTCAAACACACTTCATTTGTTCTTTAATTTACAGGCTAAGACCTTAGCACCGTGAAATACAACACACACAAGGTGAATCATTTGTAGGCGCTCCAGAATTAGTCATTGAACACGGCACCAATGTCCAAAGGACAACAAAGTACCAACACACACACAAGCAGGGATATAACTACTATTACTATTATACTAAAGTACACAGACAGTTGACATATGCCTAGCGATAAGTCATTGACTCGACTCAACCAGCTTCTAAGACCTTAAAACAACAGGAAACATATTTTTGCTAGAGCATCAGCTAAATGACAAGTTGATAAGCTAATTGACAAATTCATCAGCTAAATGCACATTCGTCACCTAAATTACAAAATCGATCAGCTAATTTACAAAACCTTACAAAGTTTCATTGTGGGATGTAGATGAATGAATGTGGGAGGGGAGAAATGTGTGTGTGAAGAAGGGAGGCTTGGATGGGAAGGAATTCCCTTCAAGGGAAGCTCGAGTCAAGTACAGTCAACTTATTAGTATTAGCTTTTCATCAACTTGGGTGGTCGTTCAATGGGACAAAGGAAAGTCGGAGGCCAAGCTGGAGCTAGGCATTAAATTTCTCATTAGCAAGTGACTTACAGGCTGCAAGTCTTTTCTCATCTCATGGGAACCACCCAAGTTGACTGTACTTGACTCGGAGCTTCCCTTCTCATAAAGACCTCCGTCCCTCAATGTTGTGGGTGCACAACTTCGTTTGCGGTGTTCACCCAAGTCATCTGCATTTGGCTCGCGTATAGGGAGGCTCGCTCATTTCGTTCACACTTCCATGCCGGGGGACATGTGTCATACACATACGGGTGATTACATTACCCAATACCCACTAGCCACCCAATACCCAATACCCACTACCCTTTACCGTAAGACCGCAAATACCCAATACCCACTAGGCAACACCCAATACCAATAATTTTTTTTACCGTGCCCTCATTTTTTTCTTGTGTATTATATTCTATTTTGATGTTTTTTTTCATTGGGGATATAATAATGGGGCACATAAAAAATAACTTG
>WJFB01004461.1:0-10001 GCA_009870185.1 Pygmarrhopalites habei | reverse complement strand
ATCTGACATTAGAATAAAAACATTAGAATAAATGTGGTCAACAGTAATATTGTCGCCCAATGTGTTTGACACATGTTCTGATTATTTTCAGCAAAGTCGAAGGAGAAATGACTGGATAAAAAATAAATTTGAAATGTGTGTGTGCAATACGTTACCTTAGAAAGTCATTCTCCATTTAAAATACATAGAAGAATGTCTGGGGCATAAAATTACACTCGAGTGTGGCATAAAAAGACCATTGAAACAAACGGAGGGGGGGGGGGGGGGATAGGCGACGTGTGTCAATTTATGCTCCGTCAAAAATAGATAGCGCTTTTGCATGGGAAATGTGTGTAACTTTATGCCCCAGATAGGACATTTTTGGACCTGTTTTTGAAATTCAGTTAAAATTAAGGGAATCATTTATGGGACGAACTGGTATAGCAGTATTGTTGTAATAATAGTCTAATTTCATTTGACATGTCAAAATTATGTCCTGCCTCAATCCAGTCAAAAATATTTGAGAAAATCAAAAGTGTAACTTTTCCTCCCTTACATATGACACTTTCAAATCGCACTGGAATTTCCAAAAGTATTTTTTCGGATTTTTTACAATCATGACAATAAATTCCAACAGGCTCATAAAGTACTCTGAGATAAAAATGATGAATAATCGCGAATCGTGTGACCCAGTGCCATCAACAATTTGACCCCAACTTCCAAATTTTGAGGTCGATTTAAGAATGAGGTCACCAAAATAGACTCCTCAGCCGCCGCGGCTGGGAATTTTAGAAAATTTTAGCCGCCGCCGCCGCCGACAATATAAACGGCTCAGCCGCGGCTGGAGGTGTAAAATAGGTGCATTTTAAGCAACTTCTTCAAGAATTTTACGATTTTCTTCTAAAAAATTTCAACTTTGAGGTCAGGACCTAAAGAAAATTGACAAAGATATATCGAAAGCTTTTGGCTCGCTTCGCTCGCCATTTTGCATCTTGTTATGTCAAATTTTGAAGTTTTGTTTTCAAAATTGGCAAAAAAATTTGTCAGCCGTTTCCAGCCGACACCAGCCGCCGCCGGCAAAAAAATGATAGGCTGAGGAGTCTACACCAAAAACAAAGTCCCGGGTTTTCTCACAACAACCACTAAAAAAACTGATAGGTAAACATGTAATTGAAGAGGTGGTCAGAAAAAAAGTAATCACAAACGTAAGGTCCACAAACTTAAACGAATACCAAGTAAACGACAATGACAATTAAAAATTGAAACATGAATCGTTGGACGTCCACAATGCACAGAAGTGAGCTGTAAATAATATTTAATGGAATTTATGATTGTCCAATTTTCATATCCAGTAAATCGTGACTGAAAGTAGAGTCTTAAGTTTCATTTCTCTTAAAAACTAATTGGCAATAGTAATAATCTTATTTATTCTAATATTGCACTGCCAATTACATCATGTAAGTAGTAGCAATTTAAATTAACTATGAAAACAAATGGATTGATGTAATAAACGAATAATGAAAATCCAGCAAAATTTTTATTTGCTAAAAACGCTTGTAAATTATTTTTGAAAAAGTTGGATTAGGTAAGAACATAGAATTCATTTGAAACCGATTATACTGCATTGAATCATGAATAAAATGAACTATTTATGTCCTACTTATATACACAAGTACAGAACAAGGTGGCGAGTCTTAAAGCAGCTTGTGTGATATAATGAAAATTTTTGAAGAAGCTAATAATGTCGAAATAATTAAGCATATCTACCATGTCAAAATTTTTGATAGAAGCGAGAACCCAAGCCCCGTTTGGACTCTGCCCCTGGATACGCCACTGTCCCACCATCTGGGTCTTCAGCATCAGCCTCATCGAATGAAATGTCACTGTTTCGGTCACTTCGAACTGGGAACTGTAAAAGATTAAATTACATGTAACAATGAATATAAATAAATTTGACTTTTATTAGCAGTTCAGCGTTCGGACTATTGGACAGTAAAATAACATTGAAAACTATTATTAATCTACTGTCAAGGTACATATCAATTGAATTGAAAAAAAAGGGCTTATTACATCGAGGATCCGAAATCTCGGTGGTCTTTTGGTAGTCAGTTTAGTTTGTTCGTAATGCGATAGGGATATTTTCAAATATTCCAAACACAGATTGTTTTTCAGTATAAAATTGATCCCCTCAGCACTAATCTGTAATAATTTCAAACATCAAGTGCTTATTTAATAATATAACTCATGTGGTAACATATCAGCAAAAACGACTTGATACAAATTGTTTAATAATAGATAATTTGTTTGTTTTAAAAATTTGTTAAATACAACACAGTGTTATCTACATAACAAGTGAATTGAAATTACAGATAGTCAATTTGGGCTACAATAGAATTATATAAAAATATTTGGATCAAATCAAAATTGAACTCACATTTTCATTCCTGGAAATGTCAAGCCGACGTAGTTGTGCGAAGACCAAGGACTTACAAACACTATTTGTAATCTCTTCACAGTTTCTAATCGTCAAGGATTTGAGTTCTAAAATTTCATTCAATTCATTTCAGATTAATTCACAAACTGAATGTAATGAATTTCACAACATGCTATAATAATCCAGTCAAACCTGTTAAATCCTTGATGGAAAAGTCCGGCTTTGCGTCAGAGTAGTCAGACAACAAACTATTTGGTATGATCCCAGTAAATCCATAGTCAGTACAAGTACTACTCCCATCAATTTCAGACATTTCAAATATTTCCAATTTTGTGAATGTTCGAAAAATGAATTCTAGTGTTTCATCTGTGATTGAAGATTCATAGCGGCTGAGTCGAAGGACTCTTAATTGACATGGATTGAGAAAACTGGCAAAATGTCGATTGGAAATAAAGTAGTTGGGATTGGTAGATCGAAGCCCATTGATACTACATTTTCGAATAGATTTTCCAGGTAGACAAAGAAGAATGTAACCCAATGGGCCAATATTTTGTTTTTCACCACCGTAGTAGGCTGTTGACAGATCCAATTGGAAATCTTGTAAGTGGTGAAGACCACGAAGGAAATGAAATCTTCCTTTTTCCTTTTTATCAAACTGTCTCATTTTGATGCTCAATCTTTTCAAATTGACACTTTTTTCACGAATGACATTCCACAATTGACTTGAGAATGGACCACTACCCCAACGGAAATCAATTTCATCCAATAATGAAAGATGTTGGACAAAGTGAATAAAATTTTCATCGAATGTTTCTTTACCATCATCATTACAATTCAAATTGTACACGAGAAAATGCTTGAGGAAGGGAAACTTGATTTTGTCTTGAGTCTTGTTGAGTAGAACAAGTTGAAGAACAAAGTATTCACATTGAAGTTTGTGCAGATGATGATGATTCAGCTCAATCAGTTTGTAGATGAATTGGGACAAATTCTTTTCGACATTTTTGGAATCCGTGTAATCTATCATTAAACTACGACATTGGTCATTAACATCTTGGACAGTAATGATTCGAAGATTCTTCATTGACTCAACCAGTTTGTTCATCATTGACTCATCTTTTGTCCTGTAGTCAGAAGCTGTAATGTCTGGAATGTCAATGGCATCCAATGAGACATTAAATTCATGAAGATTTCCCAGAACTTTGACAGTTTCTTTGGATGACAAGATTTGGTTCAGTAAATCCTCATTATCAAATAGACTGAGGAGGATGTTTGTTCCTATTCCAAATTTTTGAAGGTTTTCTGAGGCACAAAGTATTTTGGAAATTATAGATGGGAAATTAGGTTGACACTTTTCCATTTTGACAAGATCAAAGTGATCACAGGTAAGATGAAGTGAAGTAGCTGACTGGAGTAGTGGGTAAAACCAATCCAGATTGAGTTTATTGTTCTTCTTTCCCTTTTGTTGGTGGTCACAAGGGAATAATTTAATTGCAAAATTATTCCAGAATACTTTTGTCAATCCAAAAATTTCCTTTGTCAACTCATTTCGGGTCAATTGGATGACGGCTGTGTTGTCTGAAAGTTGTGGATGACAAAATTTGTTCATTGAAAGCATGACAAGTGAGTCGGGTAGCCTTCAAGTCAGAGAAACTCAAATACGTACTCCAGTCCTTCCATACCTAAAGCAACAATAATACATAATGTAATAGTAATAATAATTTGATCACACAAACACATACACACACATAATGAAGCTAGAATTAAATTAAATATAAATAAAAACACACATACACAAATCAATTAATTTTAATTACCACATTATTGAAAAAAACTGGATGACACTCGTCACCTTCATTTCTACCAAAACAAACTTTTTTGTGAATCTTCCATCCAATTTTTTGACAATTGACAGAGCAATAGTTGACTGTTTTGCATCTACTACAACTTTTCTCAGCATCCTTCTCACAAATTGCACACTTCTGTAAAAGTAAATTCCAAAGCAAAATAAATAAATGATAAACGTAAAAAAATAATTCAGAGCAGCACACACAATCTTAGAAATGCACAATTTAAATTAAATGGATGAGACTTATATTACATTACCATTTTGACAGTGTGAATGACGATGATCGAGCTTCAATTAATTCTGTCTGTCAGACTTCTGAAATAAAAATTAAGCACAAGACTTTACGAACAATAAAAAATTTTCAACAAGTTTTTTTTCTGAAATGAACACACACAAATTATTTTCCTTTATATTAAAAAATATATCTCAATCATAACTACCTCAAGTGTAAAATAAAATATAAAGTGCACTGTAATTTTAACGTTGGTAACAAATTGATTATTTACAATTGCGTTGGATCCAATAATTAAAACATTTACGCACAGATATTTGAAGACATAAAATCTCAAAGAGTAGCGATGTACCAAGAGGAATCGTTATAACATTTTTTCCTCACACAAACTTTTGAGAGACCTTTGAAGTTCGTGCGGACCTGGGTTATTGAGCAAATTGTTCTCTGATTGCTAATGGAGTCTCCAGGAGACTGTCTCGGAGACAGTGTCTCCACGTGGTCTTTGGAAATCGGTATTTTATTTTTTTGACAATTAATCTTAACTAGGGTTGGAGTAAGCGTAGTCATCATGTGAAAAGATTAATAATGAAAACGTCAAGCTGTGTTGTGTGTAAAGCNGAGTAAGCGTAGTCATCATGTGAAAAGATTAATAATGAAAACGTCAAGCTGTGTTGTGTATAAAGCGGGGAGGAAACGGGATGGAGTCACATTATTTCGATTTCCAAAGGATGAAAGGTAAGTTTTTCTTTCTGTCTTCTGTTTTAATACACATGTTAATTAAAAGTAAAGCTTTACATTTAAACTAATAATATATATATTTTTTATAGGAAGCGGATTGAGTGGATACAACTAATGATATGACAGAAGAAAATATTTCGTCTGATCCCAAAGTGTGTCATCATCATTTTGAAGAAAAATTTGTAGTCAAATATGTAACACAGCTAAGATTGACCTCCGATGCCGTCCCTTTCAGGAAAGCCAGCATTGTTCCAGGTTCAATAGTGTTTTCTACTCCTACTTTACCTAGTTTTCGTGGATGTACAAATCTAAGGTAAGAGTTTGTCCACAAACTTTTTGTATTTCTATAGAAAATGTTCGGTCGGAATAGCCTTTTGAACTACCGTTTATTCACTGATTTACTTAGTATTTATAGGCACAATTTTTGTCCGAGTAGAACCCGGAAAACATTTGGTCACTAATTTAAGCTTTTTATGTAATGACATCATATTCAACTAAAATCTAATACGGAAGCATAAATGTTGTTTGCCTTTTAAGGTTTTTTCAACAAATTCATTTATATTTAATCATTTCGTATGGACTGGCTATAATATTTTTACATTATTTGTATGTCTTTGTGTGTAGTCCTAGTCGTCCGGACAGTCGTAGTCCTTCTCGAAATTGTTTTGAAAGCTGTAAGCCAAATATCAATAGAGATCTAAAGCGTCAGGTAATTTAATATTATTACTACTACTCCAATTGTTTATTTCTTTTAAAATCAAAATAATTTCAATATGCTAATATTGTATTGTGTTATTGTCTTAGTTTGTTCTACAGTCATTCTCGTCATTTCATGTTAGTACACATCAACCAATATTGACTGCAAGATCATCAACAACAACATCAGCCGTTCACTGTGCTGAGAGACAACACCATCCCATGAATTCTTTTACGAGTTCTAATCGACGTGTAAATGGAGAAGACGGGGAATGTCAAGTAATTCAACATTATTACTAGTACTTTAATTATTTATTGTTATTTTCTAAATCAGGAAATAATTTTAATATTGTATTTTGTTGTTTTAGTTTGTTCTACACTCATTCTCATCATCGCCTGCTGGAACACAGCAACCCATTTTGAATGCTCCACCATCATCATCAACAACCACCCTTCATGCTGGAAGTCCTCATCCTCCTCCCAATTCCGTTGAAAGTTCTAATCGAAATGTCCATGGAGGAGACGGGAAATGTCAAGTAGTTCAATATTGTTACTACTACTTTAATTATTTATTGTTTTTTAAAATCAGGATATTATTTATACAAATATTGTATATTTTTATTGTTTGGTTTCTTCTACAGTCATTCTCATCTTTGCATGCTGGTACACGTCAACCCGTTATGACTCCTTCACCACCAACAACAACAGTTCATCGCAGGAAGCAGGATTTGTCGAATGTGAAGACATCAATTCTCACTCGCGTTTTCCAGTTCAGAAGAAGGAACAGAACCAAGAAGAATTTAAGCAAACAACGTCAAGTCAACATGTCAACAAAGAGACGGCAAAATTACAATTCCTACTGGAAGCGACGGTGTAAGCAAATTAAAGCTAAACAGTCCTTATTATTGGATATGAATCATGTACCTGAGAATTTGAAAAATTTTATTTTATCTCAAGTTAAGCATTCACGTAGTTGTCAGAAAAATAAGAGCCCAACGTATACACTTAAAGAAAAAGATATGTACCTGAGATATTTTTATACGTTAGGTAGCCTCGGCTACAAGGGATTGGGTACTTTAGGGTGGAAGATACCTTCTGTTAATACTATTTCTAGATAGATGACTAAGGTTACTATTGAGACTGGAGTTAGTAAACCTGTGTGTAGGTGTCTTTCTGAGGCAGCGAAAGATTTTAATTTTTTTGAAAAAATCTGTATACTCGCGTCGGATGAAATTACTCTTAAGGCTATGTTTGAATTCGACACTAATCGTGATCAATTTGTAGGAATACACGATTTAGGAAAGGGCGAAAATCAGAAACAGTTCAGAGTCATGAAGTTAGCTACACATGGTTTAGCGTTTTTAGTTCGAGGTGTAACTACACCATGGATTTTTTCTACATCCTATTACTTTTCTTCTGTTTCCACAAAGTCAAATGAGCTTGTTCGTACAATTCTTGAAAACATTACGAAGATTCAGGAGTCAGGTTTAGATCCAAGATTGTATCTGTGTGATCAAGGTTCTAATAATGAAGGAACATATAAGGAGCTAGGAGTAACTATAATGACACCGTACAAGTATGTGAATGGAAAAAAAATTTATTTCATATATGACACGCCACACATTTTCAAAAATATTAGGACAGCTATTTTAAATAATAACATCAAATTTGGTGATGGAAAGGTACCTAAGTGGTGTCACATTCTTGAATTTCACAATATTGACAGTGAGACTGAGAATAGGTGAGCATTTAAATTAATAGACTCACACGTGAATCCCACAGATTTAGAGAAAATGAGCGTGAAAAGAGCAGTTCAGGTCCTAAGTCTAACAGTATCATCAGGAATTCTGCATTTTGTTAATAGGGGTTTGTTACCTGAAGAGGCTAAAGACACTGCAGAATTTCTTCTACTAGTAAATAATATTTTTGATCTATTAAATATTTCAAACATGCATGATCAGTCTAATAGCAGCAAATGAAGTAATTTAATATTGGTAAACATGGAGAAAATAGACTTTTATTATAATTTTGTTGACACCTGGAAATCATGTGGTCGTAAAAATCCAGATTGTTTCAAAGGTTTGCAATTGACTCTCATGGGTATAAAAGGACTCCTCTTAGACTTTCAGGCTGAAAAGTTTCATGGTGTTTTGACTCGTAGGTTACAAACAGATGGCGTTGAGCATTTTTTCTTTCCAAAGATATACAGGAGGAAATTATAGCAACCCATCGCTAAAACATTTCACACAAAATGACAAGTATTTAAAAATTATTACACATTTGAAGGTTAAAGGAGGTAACACACATGAATTTGAAGACATACAATCATTACTGACTTTAATAAATTTATTAATTTGTGGAGAATAGAGAGTGATGATAGTTCCTAATTTGGTAATGACAGTAGTGGCAGTAGCAGTGGTGGTGGTCGTGACAGTAGTATAAATGAGAGGATTATGTGGAAGTCAAGAGTAGAAAGTGTAAGTAAACTACAGAGTAGCTATTCAGGTGACAACATATTCTACGGTCATTTGAAAGGAACTTTAAGTTAAAAGAATGACTATGTAGCTGTGTACGTAGGTGCTTGGGCTGTGAAATCTTTTTTAAAGCACACCAAGTGCAATGATTGTGCAAAGGAATTACTTGCATTTTATAACGAGAGAGTAAGTAATGCATTGTCCTATTCTGAAGCAATGATATATATGAAGGCATATTCGGTAAATCTAATCGGAAATGAACATGCAATTGGCTACTCACATTTGCTTAAACGTGATTCTCGTCGTGTGTTTGTTGAGTTAATGAAGATTGTGAGACATGTATTTTTAAATTCTATGATTTCTGATGGGAAAAATGTTAAAAAGACAATAATTTGTCATTTTAAGCAAGTAGAAAGTAATAGAGAATGGTTAAATAATTGTCCTTTTGTATGTCAAGAACATCGCTTAAAAATTCTACAGAAATTTCTAAATGCTAAAATTTGTTACTTGTCAAGATTAGTCACACTGCAGTACAAGCAAAGAAAGAGTAATAACATACCAGTTGGTAATTTAAAATTTGTCTAGTTTTGTAAACATTTTATGATCACAAACGAGTCATCATTGAAAATATACACACACACACAAACTTCCTAATAAAATATAATACTGACACACAAAGTTCCTAATAAAATATAATACTGATGCAAATAAATTGATTTTGTGTTTTCGTTCAAAAATTCAAATTATTTGGCATAATTTTCGACATAAATTTGTCACAACCTGAATGCATCATGTAAAGCAGAGAAACGAATCAATGCAGCCAATATTATACACTACTAATTTTTTTTGAAAAGTGTTGTATTGATATTATTCTAGCGTATTTAAGTATTAAGATATAACTAAGAACGAATAATTACATGCATTCTATTGTTGTGCTGGTGACAACCACTCCTCAGAAAATGAAAAGTCCTCAATAAAATAAGTACATACACACACACATTACATACATACACACACACACACATTACATACACATACTGTATATAATCTTATGATTTTATATGATGATCGCACAAAAACAAAAAAGAATGAATGAGCTCTTGAAACCAATTTTAGTGTTGTATTTGGTATTTGACAATATTATGGACTTTTTGAAAGAGACAGAAAAGAATCATTCAACAAATACACAACATTCTGTTGTCTCTTTTAATTTCCTTTAACACAATCAATGTTGAGAAAAACTATTTAAAAATTTTATTTACACACACACACTCAACCCTCTTCCCCAAAGTGAGTCAAAATAGAAAGGGAGAAAGTGAACCCTGCACACCATATAAGGTGGGAAAAGAGGGGGCGATCCATATGTATACGTATAAATTTACTTTGAGAGAAAAAAGCACAAATATATACAAGTTCTACGTTTTATTTGTGTGCATAGTCAGTCATTTTAGACTAGGAGATATTAGGAGAGAGAAAGCAAGGAGAGGGGACATACACATATTATATAATAAACAGAACTGTAATTCACCAATATATTATAGCAGCAATATTTTGCTACTCGTTAAATATCATAGTTTGAACTCGGACACTCTCGGACAC
>WJFB01004460.1:0-10004 GCA_009870185.1 Pygmarrhopalites habei | reverse complement strand
GTAGTCACTTTTTTTTGAAAAATCATTTCATGATTCTCCAATGGAGAATCTCCATTCATACATTATATCTGTATTCTATAATGGAGAGAGATGATTGAGACAATTATCTCTCTCGTAATGTTGATGATGATGGAGGTTTTTATCCATGTATCTTCGTGAAAAGAGTTATTTCAAGATCATGCATTAGCATCCACTCTCTCGTTCCACATTGCATGGAACATGACAAAGTTTTTCACAATCATAACCAGACTTCCAAGTAGGTAATGCTTTCCAAGCGCAGTTATAAATTGGTGATTTATGACTCGTTTTGACTACTCTTTTGAAATGGGAGTCATGCAAAAGGGATGATCGATGAAGATCCATTCTTCCTCCTATATAATTTGTGTATCCTACTCATACAGGATAAGCCAGAAAATGAACTATTATTGACCCAATCCGGATGAGATGAGTCATGTTCGTGTGTCAGGTTTCCATTTAAACCAATCAGGTTAGGGTTCTTTGCAGTTATAAAAGCCAACTGGTATAGAGAGCGAGAAAGAGGAATACTATTTGATGTCCATTTTTATTTTGCAAAATATGTGCAATCTGTACCTGTTGTAGACTGTCTGTTTTTTAAAAAAAATCTGCTTCACATGAGCCAAAAAACCTTATTATTAATAAAGCAATTTATACAGTCACATGCAGCGTTCATGAAAAACGCACACTTTGCAAATAATTTAATTTGCAATGATCGTGACAACTTTTCACAGTGAATAGGACTGCACATAGGGAATTAATGTTTTTTTGTCACATGCCCATCCTCCTGACACTTGAAATTCTTCATTGTAAACCAATATCAAAAAATTACACATAATTGCTCTTTTTATAGATGTCAATTTGCAGTAAAGCAATAATCATAACGCTGTTTTATTCTTATTAGTCTCAAGATGAAATTCCGCCTAACATGCAACACACACACATGCACGAGTTAATATCAGAGCAAAAAATAAATTCGACTTTTGTGCAGGCGTACTGAAATTGTAATGGGAGACTTGAACAGAATGTCTAGTGTGTGTGTGTGGATATTTTATTCATGTCACCACATGAAGACTATTGATATTGTAATTGAGATTCTAGATTCTATAATGAACAACTTGCTCAACTCATGATAAAAATTATTAGAAGTTGTAAGACAAGTACACTTATTTGTTAATTGTAATTATAGACAGTGTAGTTAAAATTTGGGCGCAAAATTCCCTTCGCCATTTTACATTGGGACATGAATTTGTAGACAGAAGAGAAGACGATGATTTGAGAAATTTGAGATGTCCTGACACTTGTGCTGTGCTGTGTCAAAATTTTTGTCTGAACAGAAAACTATGATTTGATTGGAACAAAAGTACATGGCTGGGGCTGATTTTCTCTTAAATAATGAAAATACAATGACAAATTTGTGTAAGGGAGAAAAAAGAAAAGACCAGGAGTCATAATGCACTGGAGTATGTACTGTAGTAGGAGAAATATTAATCATCAGTGTAGAATAGAATGATAAATGTTTCCAAGTAAGTCTTACTGAAAAGAACATGGAATTTGAACCCATGGAGTCAGTCTCCTTGTGTGTGAGAGAAGAGAAAACAAAGAAAATCTTATCACAGATAAAAGTCAAGACTTTGAAACTTGGCTACTACTAATAAACGTCCTTTACTCATCATAATATTTTTAAATTATTATAATCTCATGTTTCCTCTCCATGAAACACTTATTTATAAGGAATTAAATATGAGTTCATGGTATTACCCATGGTCTCAAATAAATATGGTCATAAACTGGACATGAAAAATTGAATGACGCACAAGTTTGTACAGTTGTAGTTTGTCCTCCTCCTGGATAAAATGACAAAAATACTTTAAGAGTGTTTAATTATCAAATATCCCGATTTTGAGATTGCCTTCCTAGTAAATGTAACACGTATGTACTTTCCTCCTTCCTTTTTCTTGAGCCTAATCTAAAAGAGGTGGGAGAGAAATGAGACATGAACATCGATGACTCCAAAGTCGCCAGTCGTGTATTATGTCATGTTGATTGTGAAAGTTGGACATTTATAGTATACAATATTTTCCATTTGACTTTAATCTCAAACACAATATTGTCTGTGATTTTTTATACTAATTCGTATTGTTCCTTCACTCATTCTTGGATCATTTTTTTCTCTGGGTAGAATCAAAAATATGAAAATGATCAAAAATATTATGAACAGTTTAGAACTCAAGTCATACTGTCGATGTCACAACAATTTAGAGTACAGAACAGCAACAATAAATGCTATACGATATCGTTTGTAATTTGTACTCTCAAAACAACATTCAATGCTCTCTCTCTCAGAAAATTTCTACACAAGCTAAGAACTCCAAGTTACAAAATGAACAATGACGTAGGTTGAAAAGGCACAAATTTGCATTGTGGCTTTTGTTGTTATTGTGTGACATGCACACTACACTACAATAATGAATGGGGCATGATGCGTCAGCTTTGACATAAGCTGTAAAATTAATTCAAGACAGTAACATTCATACACTTGGAAATTAATTCACGGACGGTTCACTTTTATTGAGGATCCATGTATGTGTGTAATGCCTATGTTCTTTTAAGTTGCATTTTCTTGATCCCGAGAATTTTAGTGAGTGTGAGATACTTGGTGGAACATAATAAATGATTTCTTTTGTATGCTATTTTGGTTGTCAATGTTCTAAATGTAGGCTATGACGAATTCACTTGAATGACAAAAATTATTGTGAGGAAGTAAAGTAAAGTTTGTGGATTCTGAGATTCCCCGAAAAATGGACCTGTCTTGAGTCTCTGCCCTGTCAGAGAGAGAGACAGCCGATTTGAATAATGTGCGTGTATGTACTTACTTTTAAGTGTGTGTGCCTTTCATGACCTTTCCGACAATGGAAAAGTAAACTATTTTCAGCCTGAGGGTCTCAGGTATTCCTTCAAGGGATACTTGCTTTCATGTCTTCGTTCTATATATCTGTATATGTAAAAAGGGGACTTCCACCACTCACTCTCTAATCCCATGAACTTTTTTGTGTGTGTACTCCAGTACTTTGTACTGGACAGAGTACACAGGAGAAAAAAATCTCTTGTTAAACACGGTGAATGTATTCCGTCCAGACTGTGTAGTCTGGACAAAATAAGTCAGAAATTGAGTTTTTATGTAAACAATGGTGGATTCTCATAGTATGAGTGCTACATAAGTTGCATATATGTTGTAGTATGTGCCTGTACAAATTTAACCTTGTAAGAATGGAATGAGTAAAGTAAAGAAAGAGAGAGAGTACATTCTGTGTAGATATTTGGATCCTAATTCCATATAGGTAGTCAATATAATTATTTATTTTACAATGCAAATTTTTTCTACAATAATATTTTTTTATTTGATTGTTTTCCAGATTCGCGTTGACCATTCTTCATAAAGACAGACAAAATCCTTGTCACAAAGTAGAACAAGATGATGTGGGCTCAGTGTAGCATTTCCTTAATAATTTTATCAAGCTTAGTCTACAATGTAAGTCTGACTGTGATTGACCAGCCGAAAGTATGTACAAGAATAGAAAAGTAAGTTCCTCCATCCATTTTCCATATACTAATTTAATCTATTTTTTTCTTCTTTTTGTTATACTTAAATGTGGTATTACAAATTTCGTGGTTGATTCCCACGATTGGAAAGTTGTGTGGCTTCTTTTTTATTTTCTCCTTCCTTTAATCCCGTCTAACAACCAAATTGGCTTCAATCAAGGAATTGAACGATTTACTAATATATTTGATGATGATGATTTCAGGTATAATACCACCGTGACAGTGTCAGAACAGAAGCCAGTGAGAGTACGTGAGTTTGTGTGGTGTATAGCCGTCCCACCGCGATGTAGTCGGTACACTACAAAGATAAAAACGATTACACGTAATGAGGTAAATTCAACAGAATTTGGTTCCTTTATTTTAATCTTAATGTGGATTTCGTGCCTCGCATTATTTACTAAGCGTGTGTGTGTGGGTGTTAATGTGTGGATTTACAGACTATAGAAAAAACCAAATCAAAATCTGCCTGTTGTAAAGGCTACCAAGAAACACCCAATGGGAAAAAGTGTACACCAATTTGCACAGATGGATGTGTTCATGGACAGTGTGTGGCTCCGGATACTTGTGAATGTACAGGGAACTACGGTGGTCCAGATTGTGCATTAAGTAAGTTGAGATTTAAAATGAGAGAAAGAGGGAAAAAAAAGAAAGACTTAAAGATTGACATTTGAAATAAATTTACAGCATGTCCAGACGGGAAATGGGGCCACGACTGTGCAGACACTTGTCAGTGTCTTGGACATGGGTCAAAGTGTGATGTAGGAACAGGGGCATGTACATGTGGTGCAGGTAATAATTGCAAATTTATAATGAAAATGATTAAATAGATTCTTTTGTAGAATGTAGTAATTAACTGGGATAAATTTGATTAAATATGTCAGGATGGACTGGAGAGCATTGCGATCGAGAATGCCCACCAGACTCTTATGGGGTTGATTGCAAAGAAGAATGTAAATGTAAACATGGAGGATCCTGTCATCATATCTCCGGGTCATGTATGTTTAAAATGAAAGAGTTTTGTAGAAAAAATGTTTGCACTACATAACAGAGAATAATTGCAAATCTGTTTTTAAAAATTGTAGGTAGTTGCACTCCGGGTTGGCAAGGACCATTGTAAGCCCTATTTTTTATTTGAAATCAAATTACAATAATGCAATAATGCTAATCGACTGTGTCTAAATTTGAGTATGATTAAATTGAAGGTGTGAGGACTCTTGTCCGGAAGGAACTCATGGAAGTTCCTGTTCCAGTGAATGTAAATGTCAGAATGGTGGTACATGTGAGTTTTCCATATTGTATATCTTCGAGTCTCCAAGTTTTTGAGATTTTTGAAATATGTATTGGCATCATATTTAATTTGAAATACTAAAGTTTATAATGGACTAA
This sequence comes from Pygmarrhopalites habei, assembly GCA_009870185.1. Lineage (NCBI taxonomy): Eukaryota > Metazoa > Arthropoda > Collembola > Symphypleona > Arrhopalitidae > Pygmarrhopalites > Pygmarrhopalites habei. The sequence continues at coordinate 5,000 of WJFB01004460.1, read as the reverse complement.
TAGGTCATCCGGTCACCGGTAAATGTCACTGCACTGCGGGTTGGCGGGTGAGTGAATTCATTAGTAGTAGAAAAATCCATTCTGTGCAAATATTTTCGTGTGGAAAAATAATATATTCTTTCTCTCTCTCTATTTCGTAGGGTGAAGTTTGTGCAAATCCGTGCCCGGTAGGGAAATGGGGAGTTCAGTGCAAGGTAAATAATTTGTCATCCAAATCAATATTAAACACAAATGCATTTCAACCAAGAGTCAATAATCTAATTGTGTGTGTGTGTGGGTGTCGTGTGTAGCTCAATTGTGAATGCTTTAATGGAGGTTACTGTCACCCTGTGACTGGACAATGTACTTGTCCATCCGGATATTTCGGTTCCCAGTGTCATTTGGAATGTCCAGCTGGGACTTTTGGAGTCAATTGTACTACACCATGCAATTGTCAAAATGATGCCCATTGTAACCCAGTGAATGGGACGTGTACTTGTGAGGCGGGCTGGACTGGTCGATATTGTGACACAGGTATAATTAAGTCATTGACTTGAAGAATAATTTAAATTTCAAAATGATTTTAAAATCAAACGCACTAACCTGTGTTCATTTCTCAAGGTTCATGTCCCAATGGATTTTATGGACCGGAATGTCAGTGCAAATGTACATGCAATGCCAACAATACAAAAGTGTAAGTTTCTTACATGTTACATGTTACAGTGTAAATGAAGTATAAAAATTTGAACTTGTATTTCAAGTTGTCTAAATGAAAAGACTGTTACACTAACTGACAATATTGTTACTGTTAGGTGTCACTCAAGGGATGGTCGGTGCGTTTGTAAATCTGGTTGGACTGGACGAGACTGTAATAGACCATGTCCATTCAATAAATGGGGTGAAGATTGCAAGGTAAACACTCGGATCATTTTGAATAATTTAGAGTTTTTACGCTTCGAATGTAATAATGTGAATAATGAGATATTTATGTTGAAATTACAGTTAAACTGTGACTGTGGTCATGATGGTTTCTGTGACCCTGTGGATGGGAAATGTGTGTGTCCTGCTGGACAAAGTGGGGAACGATGTGGGACACAGTGTCCAGAGGGAACATACGGAAATGGTTGTGTACACAAATGTAGTTGTAAGCGAGCCCAACGATGTACTCCTACCAGTGGAGAATGTGTCTGTGAAAAAGGTAGATCAATCTTTTCTCCTATTCCAATTTTTTGAATTAACCTGGGAAACTCATCATTGTGTGAATCCTTCAGGTTGGACTGGGTTACAATGTGACAAGGAGTGTGAAGACGGTTATTTTGGAGAAAACTGTAAAGAGAGATGTGACTGTAAAAATAATGGCGTGTGTAATCACGTGACTGGTGAATGGTAAGTTTATGTAGTGACATTTTCGAGAAGGGACTATATAACTTTGGACTGACCTCATTCGATTAAATCAAATTGATTTTTGTCATTTTTAGTCGATGCCTTCCGGGTTTTCACGGAGTAAAATGTGAACAATCCTGTCCTGCCATGATGTTTGGTTTGGGTTGTAGATCAAACTGTTCTTGTAATCGTGAAAATACAGTCAAATGTGACGCCACGGATGGTAGCTGTAAATGTAGGGACAATTGGAAAGGACTTGAGTGTGATACAGGATGTGAGAAAGGTTTTTGGGATGAACAGTGTGACAAACGATGTGATTGTGGAGATGGAGATTGTGATCAAAGAACTGGAACTTGCCGTTGCCCTCCAGGTAAATTTCCAAAGTCTACCTGAATAACTCTTTATTTTACTGTCATTGACATTAATTTTGATTGGAATGAATACAAATAGGGTTTACGGGAAGACAATGTCAAGAATCTTGTCCTGATGGGACTTTCGGTTTAGAATGTGCACAAAAATGTCCGGAATGCAAAGATGGTACAAGATGTAATGTCGTGACTGGAAAGTGTCTGTGTCCACCATCTTACACTGGCTGGTTTTGTACATCGCCATGTCCTCAAGATTATTACGGTCCGGGTTGTAGCGAAAAGTGTAAATGTCGGAATAATGGAGATTGTGATCCCAGAACAGGTAGGACAGTTGCAAAAAATGTAGCAAAATATAACATTTTGAGTAGATTTTAATCTGAGATTAATTAATTAATTTAATTTGTAGGGGAATGTCGATGTTTACCTGGATGGATTGGAAAGGATTGTTCTCAGATTTGTCCAAAAGGACGTTATGGATTTAATTGTACTCAACATTGTCAATGCACTCATGGTGACTCATGTAGACCCAATGATGGGGAGTGTAGGTATGAGGACAATCAAGATTTTAACTAATCGTCATTACACACACACTATTTGCTTTGTCAAGGTTATTTAATTGTCAAAAAAATTATTCGGTTGTAGGTGTCACAAAGGATGGACCGGACCACAATGCTCACAAAGCTGTCCGGAAGGTAAGACGTCTTTAATTAATCCATATTTATTACTAACTAGTAGATAAATCTGTCAAAACTAATCATGTACAAAATTGTCTGATCCGGAAGGATATTACGGTGACCACTGCATGCACGCCTGTCAGTGTCCTTCAGATGACTATGTATGTGACTCTGTGAAAGGCTGTACCATCCTAGAATCTTATGATGGTGAGAAAATTGAATCTTACATCGGTATATTGTAAATTCAAATGAATTCATATGATTACATTACTGCATGTTGTATTTCAATGTGTTTAGAATTTAACAATCAAATTCATCTGCATGGAGAATCAGAGGTTGGAAGCAAATTTTCATGTTTCAAGCCCATTCTTCCACTTGGAACTGGAGATCCTCAAATCGGTTCAATTGAAAGTATGTAAAATAATTCAAGATGAGATTTGAATTCTTTTCCCACGAATATATAATAACACTAATGATTTTCCAGGTAAATCTACAACTGAATCCGCCGGTCAGACAGGGAAAATTATTGGGATTGTGACATCCATCCTGTTTGTTGCACTCATTGTGGCCTGTATTGTTGTCTACTACCGTCGGAAATTGAGGAAACTGAAGGAATGCAACAGTAATGTCCACTACATTCCAAAACCAAATAACCCACCAGGTAATTAACACTATTTTTCATTAGTAACTTGAGAAGGGCTCATTAAGACAATATGCCCTGTTCATAGTGTACATACAACTATTTTTTTTCCATCGAACGTTGAAGAAGGGAGAAAGGCCACTCATTATATTCAAGTTAGGTCGAAACAAATTACTCTACAACTGGAATATAGCTATATTAGCTTAAGTATGTTTGGGGAGGATACATAAAAATTCATGACAGTTAAGAAATGAAGTTCTTAAAATCCCGTAATTTTATTATCACTAGGCAAATCTAAATACCGTTGCTACTATACTTAAAAATTAGTTTGGAAAAGGGAAAAATGTCAAAACAAAGTTCTGGGGGAATATATAATCCAAATAGAGTTGAACCCAATCAGAATTAGGACGAATTTATCCAGGAATAGAGAAATATGAGACATGAGTACATAATGTCGATGAAGATGATACTAGATCAGGAAGTAAAACTTCAAAAATTCTATGTGAGAGAAAATGTAGACGCATCGTCAAGAAAACAGAAATTGTCCACACAAACGACAATCAGATCCAAGAGAAAGTAGTCGGCGGTGTGTGTCAGATGAAATCTTTCCTATCCTTTTTTTCTGAGGCTTTCCCTCTTCTCTCTTTACATATTATATATTTAAATTAGTGTAATATTTGTGCTGTCAATCTTGGGAAATATATTTGTGGCAAATTTACTCGGTGCTTTTTCATATATACAAAAAAAATTTCTTTCCATAGTAGCAAAGTCCTTTCAAAGAGAAAGGTACACTTGCTTTCAATGTAATGTGTGAGTGTGAGAGTGAGTGAGTGTGTACTATGTAGTCAGGTTAACAACAACAACCCGAGGGTTATTTATTGATGCCGTATGGTACATTATTAATTTTTAATTAATTATTCTCGAAGGACATCGTCCAGGCTACGACAATCCCATGTATAATTATCAGCTACGTCCTGATAATGTGGCTGCAGTAGGACCTCTAAACAATCTCAATCTCAAGGACAATTTCTCCATCAAAAATAATCTAGCGAAGCAGAATAGGTCAAAGTACTTGGAAGATGATGACGATTTCAGCAGCAGAGGTAACTAACAAAAAAAACTTGGTTTATTTTCACCTCTCATTAAAAATGAGAGCTTTCACTTTAAAATTTATCTCCCTTTTTTTTGAATGACTCAATTACAAATGAATTGATGAATAATAATGTAGCGTGTGCATATATATTATATACAATGGATATATTATGGGATACAAATTGTACAATTTTTCCAAAAATTCCTTAACTTTGTCTTCTAAAAAGAATGATTGTACATATATCTATACACAATTATAAAAATTGCTATCACATATAATTCCCAGCCATACTGATATTAATTTTAATACACAAATATTATGCCTAAAATCTGTATATGTTGCTTTCTGGTTCTATAACTAGCATTCATCAACTGTCTTTACGAAAAATACGGTACTTTTTCACTCTCAGCTCTAATAACCCTTTCTTGGTGTGGACCTCTCCCTCTCTAAAATTAACCTCCTCTTTATCTGTAAACTACACATTTCGTTTATGCTTTGTGTAAAATTTTTTTAAGCATGACCTTTCCCTATGTACTCCAAGTACATATGTAGCTTTTTGCAATTTTTCAACTTACTCTCTTTGTGTTGTTTAGTTTTTTTTCACTTTCTCTCTTCTTTTTGTAAACATTGCTCTTTGCGTGGACACGGTGGGAGTCCAAGGATTTAATTTGGAAATAATTATGTCTGGAATATATTTACTACCTTAGTTTTTTAAATTTTTTTTTGCATTTTGTGGCCCTGCGAATGCGACGTGTTGAAAATTAGGATGTAGTAACACCGTGTTACATACAGCATGTGGAGATTATTAGTGTAATATTAATTTTTCCCCTTTTTTTATTCTGTGTCGTGTCAATTTTTCAGGA
>WJFB01004459.1:0-10008 GCA_009870185.1 Pygmarrhopalites habei | reverse complement strand
GTCTCTGGACTTAGCATACATAAGGACAATTGTACACACACTCTAAGTTAGTGAACATATTAATAAACCCACTCCCACTCTCAATTCAACGTGGCAACAATGTGAAGGAGTGGGAGTGGGGGTGGATTTGGAGTGGGAGTGGGAGTGGATAATGTAACTACCGCCATTTAAGGCTCTACTGCCCTCGCTTAGAAATAACTTGGACGCCGCGTAAACATTTTAACTCTTGTGTAGCAGTCATGCATTTGATGCAGACTTGGGCGCCGCCGAGTTGCAGCCGCCGCCGCCGATAATTTTTTAAATTTGCAGCCGCCGCCGCCGCCGAGAAGTTTTTTGCGTCAGCCGCCGCCGCCGCTGCCGGTAACGACGACGGCTCAGCCGCGGCTGCTGTTCTATTTTTGTTTAAACTCCACCCTCACGCCGGAGCTGTAAGGGCTGTGGAGACTGTCAAATTCTTGAGAAAAAGGAAAGCATAAAGAACTATATGCAGTATGCACACACCCTTATTCTCTTGTCACATAGATTTACCTCGTTCCATACGTAGACTTCATTCATCTCTTCACAGTATAGCTCCGAGGCACGGAGTTTCAAAGGCTCTTAATCCTTTGTTTTTCCACGAATTAGTATTATACTCAAAGATCAATTTCTACCCAGCCTTCCTGTATGAAGGAAAGCTGATCCATGTATATTTTTTAACATACAAATTCATTCAGAGTTTACATTCCATTCACTTGACTCGTCTTTTGGGGCTTTCTACGCTCCATTCAATTGACTTGAATAAATCCCTAAATTCATTTATTTAATTTAAAAAAAATTAAGCTAAATAACAAACGAAGCGAGGGTCATGGCGTATCATTGATAGTGTTCAAACATATGAAGCTCATAAGTTGGAATATCTAAACCCAGCCGACTGTAAGCCGCCGTCGCCGCTAATTTTTGGCCCAGCTGCCGCCGCCGACCAAAAATCGTCGGCGCCCAAGTCTGATTTGATGCATTACGCAGGTACAGTGATGCCAGTGGCGTCCAAGTCCAACATTACTTTTTCTCGTTTCAATTATAAATATTTACATGCATTGCGTTTGAAAATTTGCTTTTTTAACGTAGTCAACTAATTTGGGCTGTCAACTCGTTAAAAAAATAACTGGACAATCCTGAATTCAATCGTAGAAATATGTAATACTTCAACGCCACTCGTCTTATGACTCAATGCAGGAATCATGTCAGTTTAGTAGGTACTACTCTCTCTTTTTCTTTTGAAGGGTTTTAGTTATGGTTAGGATTTTCAATTTTTTCAGCAAAATATTTATTAAAATTTGAAGTTCAAATTTTGAACTGAAGGAATTATTATAAATTAGTATTTACTTACCACAACTCTGCCTCATTAGGATAAGCATACGCTCCACAACTTGTGTAACAATCGGACACAGAAGTTCCAGCATAGAAATAGTACGCTTGTGTAAAATTAGATTTCATAAGATCCAGTCCCATCTGCCCTTGCAAATAGAAAGTGAATTGATTCCCATACTCTGTCTTGTTCATACCACAAGGTGTGACTATTTCACTCACAATCACCTCAAATTCCTCCAGCCCCATCCTTTCTAAATGTGTCCAGTTGCAAACGTAAGGGAAGGAAAGGACATAATCCGCTTTGATCATCCCACGATAAGCGTTGGTCAAAACCAATCCCACCATCAACCACACGCCAAATACTATACCAGCAAATGGTTCAACCTCCCTTGATTTCTCTTCTTCCTCCTTAGAATTACATACCAATTCTTCCGGCTGTTCTATGAGGATCCGACCCAGCCAAAAGAGTCCTTCAAAAATCTCACACTTTCCCCGCTTTCTCTTGACCATAAAGACAACTTTCGTGACAGCCAATGTGGCAATCATCCAGCCAACAAACCAAAACCAAACTTCCCGCCTAAAAGGTGTAATATAAACTTCCAACCCTGCCTTGACCCGTTGTATACCATCTGCCGTGATGAATTTGAACCCGGTCGTGTACTCCGTTTGGTAAAAATGGAACGACCAAATTTTCAAAATAAATCTTCTATTCTAGAGATGTACAGCATCATGTATTAATGTTGCATCTCTGATTGGTCCTAAATTCATTCCAACGAAGGACAGGTTCCCAACACTTCTTAGTAAGTCCCACACAGCCAGTTGGATAGGTAAGGGCCCAGCCCTGTCAAACGGGGAGTGACTACTTTTGGGAGACGGGGAATGACAAAATTGGTTTGGAATATCAAGAAAGTCACAATGGCTCGAAAGCCCTGAAGGGTCCTTAGGAAGGGTCCCTAGCGAAGGGACTACTTCCATCGTGTCCCTTAGACGAGAGGTACAGTTGAAGGACTTGAAATTAATACCCGGTTCCAGTGTGCAGGAATATTCTTCTTGGAAATAGTGGTAGTTTTGGGGTCGAACAAACCAGCCAAGTCCCTTGGGGGTACTTTGGTACTGCATGAGGTGGACAGCAGGTGTTGTTGAACAAGGTCAGGTCAGGAAAGTCAGTGTACAGTATTATGATGAGAGACGGGTGAAAGACAGCTTCTTCATCGGTAGAGGATTCATCGAATTTTGTTTCAATAATTGATTTGTAAAAATAGTAATAATTTTGGTCGGTACGATTCACATCGTAGAAAATGTCATTTTGACGAAAGGTGAGGTCAAGTGGATGGACAGCGAGGGTGACGTAACGTTTGATGTAGTGGAGGTGGAAAAATGGTCGCATCATTTTCATATTGACTAGTTCAGCAGTTGAGTTGAAACTGTGGTCGAAATATGATTGGAGCATTGTTGGGATTGTGTTTTGTTGGTAGTCGATCACATTTTTTCGATATTGTTGGATGAGAGGGAAAGTGTCAAAGAGGGATAGGTCAAGTAGGAGTGGATTGAGGTCAAGGGATGGCTGGGGATCGGAGAAAGAAGGGATTACAGTTGGAGTGGTGGGGAAAATCGCAAGATTTGAAATAATAAATAAAGTGAGTATTTGACTGCATATTTTAGGGATCATATTTGAAGGCTTGAAAGTCTGTTTTTTATTCCACAAAATTTTGGCAAATATCCACAGAGAAGAGTTTTTTGCACATTTACTCCGCGCGCTAGACGAGTAATTGTACAGCAGTAAAATTCTCGTGAATAGAAAGAGAATAAAAATGAATTCGAGAAGAAAAGAACGAAGGAAAAAAGGCGACATGTCAATTTCTATGAATATTTTAGTGGAATTCTTTCAATTTTACCCATGAAATTCGTTGCACGACATGCATTCAATCAGGAATGAGTGGTCCATTGTCAAAGCTTTAGCATCTAATTTACCCCTCTGCACTAGTCTGCACTATGAGACGAAATCATAAAATTCGTGCCAAGATTCTGAAATGACTTTGAAACGCAGATAAATAGTTGCTACAACTAAATAAACGACTAGAAAGGGTCATGGAGTATTTTAACAGACTTTATTTAAATTTTTTAAAAGTCTGCTAATTCCTGTCTTTTTATTCAAATTCTGCTGTTGCTCGACGCCGCTCAGTCGGACTGAATATTTTTTCCAAGCGCAAGGGGCCGATTGCAATCCATTTTTCAACGAAAATTTTTATCAAATTTTTATTTTTTTCCGACACATTTTAAATTGTTAATTTATTTTCAAATTATAATTCAATGGAGTTGTTGCATGTTGTAGCAAGTAATGTATCGAGATTAGTTAAGTATAATCTTCATATTTTTAGTTCTGAGAGTTTCAGCGAGAGTTTTTTTGGGGTTTTACATTTCTATGTGTGTGTAAATCTTACGGAGGAACAACTTTTGGTCAACATTCAGAATGACCTGTCAGTGGCTGAAAAAGGTCAACCATGGCTGAAATTGGGGATTTGGGTGCTCAAACTATTCAACTTTCATCAAAAATTGCAAAAGTGACAGAACTGCATTTTTCATTTTTTATAATTTTCGCACAAACTTTCCTTATCTCGTCCCATAGTACTCTGTTGCCAAATATGGCGCGGGCGATTTTGAATTTTGATAATTTGTCACTGACAAATTGTCAGTCAGGGGCCTTCGTCCCTTTCCCGTGTGCCAATTCTCTCATTCTTTTGCTAACACCTTTCAAAAGCGTCATTTCCCTCCCGAACTCTCCCACAAAAACGAAGCCCGAAATTCCCAGTCCAATGAGAATAGCTCCAAAGGGCGCAATCAAAAATTTTAACTGCAGTGGCCCCACACTTCTATTCCCAATCAGAATCCCATATTTCCTATAAATTTTTCCATTCCCCTCTTTCTCCATCTTCATCCTTGTTACTCCCTGCTGCTTCAAGAACGCACTCAAATCACTTTGCCATTTCTCGATAAGTCCTGCATCCCTCAGTCTCCCTGTGAAATTCGTGACTGCCTCCAAATAGCGAGACCCTTTCGGTAGGATCGGATGTAGAGTCAAAGTGTACGCAGTACTCTGTGACTTTATGAGAGAACTGGCGTCATGGGTCAGGGTGAAATTTTGGGAGATCCCTTGACCCAACACAAATCCCATGATGTACACACACTGTGTGACTCCAGTGCTGCTTTGGTGAGACAGTCGAAGGTTTCCTTGAGTGTCATTTGAACTATTCGATTTTTTAGTCTTGTGTACAACCCACTGCTAGATTTTTTAAGGAGGTCGTCAAATGGATTCCCTTCATAGTTGAGCATGTAAATTTTGTAGGCAGGCATTTGGGCCAATTTTTGAAATGTTTTGGGCCTCCTCTCCATAGTAGGAACGGTAAGGGCAGCTAGAAGGTCTTCACTCCAATGGTTGACAACGATGAAGGAAGCCAGGATCCAAAGGACCAGAAGGGTTTTGAGTTGGCGGGGAATTTGGATTGACTGGCTAACCAGGGGTCCATAAGTCGTCAAAAAACGAAGACGGAGTGTCAGGGACAGGAAAATGGACGCCATGCGCGTGCGCAGAGGTAGGAGAAAGTCTATATAAATAAAATGATGGAGAAGACAGCAAGGAAAGAGAGGAGAACAGAAAGCCAAACTCCAGTCGAGAGGGGACTTAGAAGGGACTGCCATCTGAGAATTGGTATAGCTTTTCCAGTAACAAAAATCATTTGCATACTCATTGTATGTGTAGGTGCATTGAAGTGTGGTTCCCTCTGGACACTTCGACCAGTTGTGAAATGGAGGTCAACTTTGTGGTCAATGAGGTCACACAGAGGGGAGGACCAAGTACCATTGGGAAATTGTCGAAGGGAGACTGGAGTAACAAAGAGGTCGTAAGTCATGTTGAAGTGTTGAGAGACAGCCAGGATTATTTGGACCTCACCAAATATGTAAGTTTTGGTTGGGGTGGGAAATTTGAAATAGTGGGGTGAACGGCCAAAGACAGAGATTCGTAAATGCTGGTGGGCTAAATTGTTCCTGTGCATAAAATATTTATTTTGAATAAGCTTCAGAAATGGAACTTACTACTAATTTGGAACAAAATATTTTTAAAATCATTGCAAGGCTCAACGCCACTTGGCGGTTTTATTGGAGCGTCACTAAAACCCATTCACCCATCATTCACCACAAATATCACGTAATGCCTCTTTCCTTGTCATTCATCATCATTCCCCGCCAAACTTCCATCATTCACCGTCATTCCCTACCAAAATTCCATCATTCACCGTCATTCCCCATCAAAATCCCATCATTCCCCGCCAAACTTCCGTCATTCATCGTCATTCCCCATCGTTCCCCGCCAAAATCCCATCATTCACCATCATTCCCCACCATAGTCCTATCATTCACACTCATTCCCGCAAAGTACCTAGAAATGTATTGGTGCCATTTCAAAATGTTAGCTGTTTTCATTGTCAATACAGGGAATTTAATTCAAAATTCCTCTAATAATATTCCTCCCATAACCTTAGCAAAGATTAAATAATTGAAATGAGTGGCCTTTTACCAATAAATGTTTGTATTTACACATATTGAATACAAGATAGTGTGATAACTAAACTAAATTATTCAATACGTTATTACAATTATGGAATGGAAATATGATGAATTTAATTACAAATATATTTATATCTATCGTTCGTCAGTTGAAACCGTTCACCATTTTATGTGTCTCCAGGTAAGGCACCTAAAAAGAAAAGAAAACAGATTATAATTTAGGGAAAAGATAATTTTTAAGAATTTTAGTAAAAAATGGCAAGACATGGTGAAAACCCTCACCTTTGACATTTCACCTACTCCTTATCATTTTCCTTTTTTGATCCCACGGGAATGTGCAATGTACAGATTTCGCATCTGTTGTCACGATCATGAGGGCTCCTAGCCAGATCACACTCTCCAACTATTTCTTTTAGGATCTCTTGCCGAAATTTGGAGAAATCAAAAGTTTAAGGCAATGGTCGACTTTTGGCAATGGAGTTGGCAATGGCAAGACTGGTTACACCTTGAATTATCACAAAGAAATTTATATTTGGCACTCTACTTCACATTCACATTCTACTTGACTTTCATCTAATTGGAAAATTTTGGAAATACCACAATTCGTCGTGTCATTTCCAGTCTGCTGGCATGACGGCTGATTTTCCATGGACCAACTACATTGGGAAATTCCTAGACAACTGCTTAAGAATTTCGTCAGTACTTTATAGTCCTTCCCATCCAATTTCCAACGCCGATCCATAGAGTTAAAGCCTGTGAAATAATTTGCATAATGCTCATCAGTCCTGTCCGCTGATTTTTTTTTAAAAAAGCCAAAAAATAATCACTTACATAAAAATTTCTTCAGTTGGATATCGGCTGCAACCATACACCAATGATTGGAATTGACATGGACTGTGATAAGAAGACTCGGAACCCTCGACAAGTCTTCTACCACCCTCTGTGCGGATCCCATTCGAAGAGAATTCATGTCCTGAGTTGACAAAAATTTTACTTCCGTTCCAGCAGTAACTTTCTCCAAGGAAGCATCAATTATATGGTCATTCACCCATTCTTCAATAAAGGGAATGTACTTTTTGCCCGGAACTGAGCTGACTAAGAAAGGCAACTCTTTAGGATTGACCCGTTCCTGTACTGTCTTGAGGTCGTGAAGAGTGACCCTGAGTGACCCAAAATGCAGAAGTGGGACCCATGCGTTATCTTTAACTTCAGTGGGTAGAATGACCATTCGATTGGCCTCTAACTGTTTCAAATTTACTCCTGCAAGCATTAAGAGGTCCCAAGAATTGTGAGAATTTATTTTTAGAAAATTGGTGAAAAAAAGTGGTTCGGGGTGTTTTACAAAAAGTGTAAATTCAAACCACATCCATGATGAAAATATTTATTTGAAATGTCATTAAAATTCTCCTCCATACCATTCTCGACTGACTCCTCGCTGTGCCACTCCTTATGCTCAATCCTTTTCTCCAGACGGTCCTCCTCCTCTTCTTGAGTCCATTGGCATTCTGGCTCCTCGTATTCGACCGGCACACGATTTCCGGGTCCCTTTTTCCCCACCTTCTTATTAGCTTGGTCTTTGTACACCTCTGTTAGGCTCGTCCCTTTCTTGAAATTCAAATTTACAAGATTTGCATTTCCTTCTACGCCTGGAAAAACGTAAAACGTCATTTCGTCGAAAAGATATTTCAAAACATTTCGAATTGGAATATTAAATAATGCAACTTTTTTTTGAATTCTCACGATTTGATAAATTGACAGCTAGTATATGTGTGCATCGTGTCTTAGCTGCACAGGAACATATCTGGGATGGAAAATCCGCCTACAGAAATCATGGCTTCCTGTACTTGAGATTCGGCACAAATGGAGGCATGTGACAACATAAAACTCCTCAAAATCAAAATCCTTCAAAGTCAATTTCCCTCAAGTCAAAATCCAATTCCACAAAATCCTAGTCATTTCCTAGTCCAAAAAGTGTAAATACATTTATTAAAAAAATCCTCTTTACCAAATAAGCGTTTTCCTCATCGTATTTATTTGTCATCATTCACTTTCCATTCCGAACAAAGTCGATCAATTTTCTCTCAATTAACTCCATGGCTTCCTCTTTCTTTGTTGGATAGTTTGTGTCCTCGTCAAACCGGGAAATCACCTTGGAATTTGTAATTTGTCGACTGGAGTGATTTTATTTGATGACCGATTTTCTGGCACCAATCACCCGCAGTCGATCCCTCTGTTTATAGAAGCTTGGGTTCACTCTATAGGGGATTAAAACTTGTAGATTTTATTGTTGCGCATATGCCCTTGCGGGTTGGCATAAATTTCAAGTTACGGGACATAAGAAGAAATTTCCCAGTAATGTAATGGCAAAAGTCATTACTTTAATTGTCATTTAAAGTACAATGACACCTTTCAGGATCTCGAAAATTTTTTCCTTTTTTAAGGATTATCCTCAATGCATAGAGAGAGGGGAGGATCACTTAGCAGGGAGTAGTATTTCTGTTAGATTTTTAGCAAAAGACTCGGACAAAATTTATGGTCAAGTTGATCCGGGTAGAGGAGCAGTGAAAAACAAATCTAATTCTGTCAGCTACGATGTTGAGGTATTAACTATTTTATATACGATTTTCATACATGTTTTAACCATGAAAAGTGTTGGTGAATGACATATATTGTACATATGTTAAGGTATATTTTGACGATCAGGGTCCAACAAGAGGAATCTGTGCTTGTCCTAATGCACAGTTACGCTGCTCACACATGGCAGCTTTTCTACTTTGGGCTCATAAATTCTATTCAAAAACAGACTTCACAGCGTACAGAGAGACACTCAAATTTCTCACTTGTGGTCATCCAAGGAATCCACTGCCGGTCTTAAAGAGTCATATGACAAATAATGATTTGGATATCATGAGATCACTATGTCATCCGAAGAATCAATTTGGACTATGTTTTTTGTTGGAACCTGAGATTTTGGTAAAACATAAATTTTCAATACAAAAATACATACAATATGTACTTACAAAAACTAATTATTAAATTGTTTTTATTACAAAGGACGAGAACAGCCAATTGTCAATTCTTTCATTTCCTATCCATAATATTTTTCAAATCATTGTTATTAAATTAGAGTATATGTAAAGTTATATTGGGTTTTTGGAATTTGACTGTGAGCCTCTTACACAACTAATATTTTTATTATTATTATTCCTGGGTTTTTGGGATTTGGTTGTGCCGCTTACACATTTTTTTTCTTGGGTTTGAGATTCTGTAGCGCTTTGTACACATTATGTTGCAATCTACTATGCTTTACTAATTCTTGTATTTGTTGTTATCTGTGTTAGTGCACTAATATTTTATTCCTTAATAAAGCCTTCTGTTCCTAATTATCTACATACTATTGAGGATTGGTCAAAGGAAGAGGAATTCATAACGGGAGGTGACAAGATTGAATATATGTTATCAAAGATAAAATTGACTGCAACAGAAGTAGAGCAAATAGAAAGAGAAACCATTGGACAAAGTCAAAATCCCTTTTGGCAAGAGAAATGAAAAATAATTTTTAAAAAATTTATAGCATATATTCAATGTACGAATGTAGAGTAGAAATACAGTTTAAATAATTATCTTTTTTAAACAGGTTGAGTTATCGAAAATACAGACTCACAGCAAGTAACTTTGGATGTGTTATTAAAAAAATTCACTCTAACTTATATCCACCATCATTATGGAAAAGATTATTTGGTTGCTACAATCTTGACGGCGTACAAGTAATATAAGATAGTAATATATTTTAAAAATTCAGTTAAAAAAATAAAAAGAGGAACTATGTATCAATTATAATGTGTAACATTTGAATTTTTGTAATGTTACACAGTCTATCCGGTATGGAAAGTCTCATGAGGAGGACAAGATATCATATTTTGAGGAAAATACGGGTAAAAAAATAAAACCTTCAGGTATTGTATGGACGAAGGAGGTTACCTGGGTGCATCACCGGACGGGCTGGTGACTGGGGAAGAGAGTATCATAGAGGTCAAATGTCCATTTAAATATAGAAACATGTCGTTAATGAAAGCGTTAAATGAAACGTCATTCTAT
>WJFB01004458.1:0-10012 GCA_009870185.1 Pygmarrhopalites habei | reverse complement strand
AAGAAGGGGAAGATATCCACTTGGACATGGACAAGGAAAAGAAGGGACACACACCGGTACTACTATTCCTCTTGGGTCATGTGCAAGGTCACAAGGCTAGGGATTCTTACAGGATTACAGTAATTGCCTTAATTGTTTTCATGGTCATTTTGATGGTCTCGTACTTTGTGGTGGCCATTTCTATTCTAAAATTGGAGAGAGACTCATTGGCTGCAAAGAATAAAGCACAAGGTAAAAACTAAAACATTTTTTGGAAAAAATGACACAACTATGTAAGAACGGAATCCAGTAAAAATAATGTAATGTCATAATATTTTTGCAGGAGATTTAATAGAAGACATTCTCATGGACAAAATCAGACGGGATGAAATCCTCTTGCCTGACCCACTCGTGAGGAATCCATGGAAAAAAAAAAGTGTGGATTCGACAAGTGATCAAATTATCCAGGAAATTACAGAGAGTAATCAAATTTACTTCTCTTCCGAAATTCCAGAAGACAACAACAACAATTTTCCTGAAGAACCCGAGACTCGGGTCATCCAACCCGAACCACCTGATCTGGGACTGGATTTCCCTTTTGACTTTTTTGATGACCCACAAACTGACCGGCCTGACCCTACAAGACCGGAATTGAAAGAAAATAATGATGACTACTCTGACACTGTCACGGAAGACCCTCAGACCAAGGGGAATGGGACTTGTTTGACCCCAGAGTGTTTCAAAATAGCTGAGGAGATACAAGGGTCCATGAATTTGTCAGTCAATCCCTGTGAAGATTTTTACCAGGTCAGTTTTTTACAAATATATTAAATTGCTGCATTAATTGTTAAAAAATTAAACTGAAACTTTTTGGACATTTTAGTATGCCTGTGGAGGGTGGATAGAGAAAAATGATGTTCCAGTAGATTTGGTCACTTGGGATATTCCGCAACAAATCCAGGCCCACAATTTGGAAATTGTGAAAAATGCTCTTGGTACAAATATTAATCAAGAAATGAATGAATGACAATTTCCAAGAAATGAGTTTAATAATCAAATTATTGTTTTGAACAGAAAGAGGTCACATGTCGACAAAGGCCGAGAAGAAAGCCAAGAAATATTACACATCCTGCATGAGTGATGTCAATCCCTGGGACAATTTCAAAGAGAAAACTGAAAATTTGTCCAGCTCGGACAGTTTTCAAGGGCTCCTTCACAAATTTCATCTGGATTTTGGAATTGACAGTTTCTTCACCTGGAATGTTGTTCAGGATCCTCGGAACTCCAGTCAACGAGTAATCCAAGTGGACAAAAGTAGGGTCATGACTTGGCAGTCTCATTCTATTTTTGATGAAGAATTGTTGGAGAAAATGTCTCAGGTAATAAATATAGGCAATTTTTTAAAAAATTACTCAAAAATTTGTATTATTTTTCAGCTAAATTTCATTCTATATCTGTAGGTCCTGACCAGTGAAGGAGAATCAGTGTCCCAAGCCATGGTCCAAGATATCCTGGATTTTGAAAAAGAAATCCACAGAATATCCGACAAATCCGAAGAAAGGACTTCAGTTTTAATGACCCTCGGCGAGCTTCAACAATTTTGTAATGCTGTAAGTCATCAACACATCTTAAAATTCAAATGATTTGTTCCTTAATCAAATTTTAAATTGCAGGTCAACTGGACAGAATACTTTGGTCACATTTTCACCCAGTCAAATCGTACCTTACTGGGTTCTTCAGAAACACTGCCCATCTTGGTCCAATCTCCAAACTATTTTCGAAATTTATCTCTCCTCCTCCACCGTCTCCAGTCTTCTCCCGAAAAGAAGGTCAATCTGAAAAATGTGATGCTCTGGCATGCTCACCAGAAACTAACCCGAGGTCACTCTTTCGGAGAAATATCCTCCTCCTCCTCCATGGACAATCCAACAAGTTCAGAACCCCGATGGTATCACTGCCTAACGGAGATGAATACGTACATGGACTTTTTGTTGGTATCTATTATAACACCCAACTCTCATTATTAAAACTACAATGAACTATTATTAAATGTACTTAATTAATTATTAATAAAATAAATAAAATTAGGGTGCAATCTTTGTCCGGAAAACTGTCACTATCGAAATAAAACACCGGGTGAGTGGACTAGTCAAGAATATGCGGTACGAAGTCCTGGACATTTTGAAACATTTGGACTTGATTGATGAGGAGACAAAACGACTCGCAGATGAAAAAGTTCGGTACACTCAAGACATGATAGGATACCCGGAAACCCTCCTCAACCCGGGTGTTCTGAATGCGATGTACGATAAATTACATGTCAGTTCACATTTGCCCTACGCCGATAACCTCGCCAAGCTCGTGTCATTCTCAGCCAGTCAGGAACTGGACAAGTTGAACTCGATGGATTTTGCAGAAGGATGGCAAATGAGTCCTCAGACTGTCAATGCATACTTTTCACCATTGGAGAATAAAATGTGCATTCCTGGAGGAATCCTTCAGCGACCCTACTTTGACCTTAGTTATCCAAACAGTAAAAATTATGGAGGACTTGCTGTCGTTATTGGTCATGAAATTGTCCATGGATTGGACATGGATGGTAATAATCGTACATTTAAAACTACATTTAGAATAAACAAAAATTAGATCTTTGACCTATGGGATTTAATACAGGTGGTTTTAATGACATTCACGGAGAGAGTCATGCCTGGAAATTGGAAGCCAGTACTGACCTTTTCAGAAATCAGTCCAGGTGCCTTGTGAACCAGTTTTCAGGGTACAAGGTCAAAGGGGTTAGTCAAATTGATGGAGAGGCCACTTTGGATGAAAATATTGCAGACATGGTCGGACTAAGGGCTTCATTCAAAGCTTATCAGAAGAGAGAAGGGAAGGATGTGAATATTCCTGGACTTGACCTGTCACATGATCAACTGTTTTTCCTTTCATTTGCTCAGGTCAGTTTGAAGGAGACTTGGAAAATTTTGAGAAAAAATATTTTTTGGACTAATCATTTTTTTGGTGAATTTAGGTCTGGTGTTCAGCCACAAAGGACATTGTGGAAGAAGATTCGTTGTTCCCTGACGTTCATTCTCCGGACATTCTAAGGGTCGAAGGGACATTAAAAAATTCCAAAGAGTTTGCCGAGGCATTCAATTGTCCTCTCAATTCACCCATGGACCCTTCTCAAAAGTGCTTCATGTGGTGACAATGAGGGGAATTGTCTTTTGTTCATTGTTGTCAAGATTTTACCAAGATGTGGGATTATTATTTTTAGAAACTTAATTAGATATATAATACTCAGACTGTCAGATAATGTCATTTTGTTGAGAAACTTTTTTGTGACTCTATTTCATTATTAGTGATTTTAATTGTGATACTCTAGTAATATAAAAATTTATACAATTTCGAAGGAAATAAAAAAAACGGTCAAAATGGCCGTCCAACATTTTTTAACTGATGAAACTCGACAAGATATTACAACCCTCACTTCTTCTCTGGTTACTCCTCATCACAATTGACCTGGCCCATTCAACCCTAGACCTTACATCGAATCCAGGTCATCCGTGTCAGGACAACCTTCCTCCTCCAACTTGTCAAGAATACGTCGAGGCTAAAAAATGTGAAGAAAGTCAAATTATCGAAGGATGTCCCAAATCCTGCAATTTGTGTGCAGAAGGTAATATTTGTGTGAAAAAAAATATTTTCAAAATTCTGAACTTTTCTTTTTTTAACAAAAATTCTCCAGACACAATCACCAAGAGTGGTCACAAGGGTGAGACGACGACGTGTCTCGACAAATATCCCAATTGTACATTGCATGCCGTGTCAAATGTCGTGACCTGTTGTAATTGGTACAATTCTGTGCCAATCATGCAATTCCCTTGCAAGAAATCCTGTGGAGTTTGTGGTGATGGCGGTGTCCTGCAACCTTCAGAGAAACCTTCATCTGGATCTCGAAGTCAAAGTTCATATCCAGAATTTATAACGAAGTTATGTACTCCAGATTATAGTAAACCAATTGAGAGCCAACCGAATATCATTTCCCAAATTACAGGCTAAACCACATACACAGATAAATTGTCGTATAAAATGTTCCAAAATTTTTGTAGTCTGACATAAAAATGCACTAATATTTTGCATAAATGCACTGCTAAATTGTGTCTTTGTTTATAATATCCCATTGTATTTACAATGAAAAGCACACACACCTTTCCAAAATACACATTACAGAGTCAATAAAATCATTAATACTCACCATGAATGATTCATTAATAATTAATAATCGTCCATGCATTTCCATCACGTTCGTCATCTAATAAAAGCTCAGTTGGTATAAATAATTACAGGTGACAAAATCTCCTCAACCCAACTCAACTAATTACACACAATAGTCAATATGAATCACATTGCGAATAGAAATATTTTGGCAAATCTCTTCGTCCTAATAATTACATTTGTCAGATTTTCATCTCAAAATTATCCCAGTAAAAAATTCTCTGATCCAATGAGCAGTGATCATGTCGTAGCGAGTGACATTTTCAATCAAATTGATGGACTCCTGGAAAGACCTTCTCATCAAGAAAAAACTCCAGCAGGTTTACCAGTTTAATATTTCCGAAAAAAATAATCACAATTAAAATCCTACTCTTCTAAATTGTAGACTCTCTACCGTACGCTAGAAATGATGGAGTTCCATTCCCAGCGTCAATCATCAAACTAACAGACTTGGCAAAAGCTGAACAATTCATTTACTCCGTTCTTGAAGGATGTCAACGACAGCGAAATTCGATTAAACTCGACAAACATTTTTCAAGCATTGTTACACAGTTGAGTATACATTTATTGTGGAATTTTTTAAAATACTTTCACTTGCAGAAATCAGAAATTAATTTTATACCTGTAGGTATTTGGCTGATTACGATGCATCGACTGGAAGCATTTTACTGGAGTCGACCGAATCCCGATCGATTGCAGTCGCTGAAAACCCTTTAGCTTTTTATTTAATGCTTCGTCGTTTTGGTCATCAATTAAACTCACTTCGGTCATCCCATGGGTTTCCCTGTCAAAAATGTGAGATTTATGAAAGATATTCAATGTTCACTTTTATAATAATTTTTTTGAAAAACCATACCAGTTCACAATCAAGCTGCCCTGGTACAAGCAGAAATTGGATGGCCAACTAAATTGGACATCGAAGATGCGGGTATTAGAATCCTGAGGCTACAACAAGTGTACAATTTACCAGTTGAAGATGTACGAAACAATTAATTTCCTCCTGAACAAACTTGGCCCAGATATTCTTTTTTTAAAAAATATATATTGAATTTTACACAGATCTTCAAAGGAAAACTGTTGAATATTGAGACGAATGTGAGTTTGCCAATTGATGCTAGTTTTGCACTGAGCAAGATAGCCCTTCAATACTCGTACTTTACTTTATCACTGGAGTGGCTGGGGTGGCTGGAGAAAGTGACCCAAAAGGGAAAAAGTGTACAAAGATATTTGAGTCGTATAAGGAAAATGAGGTATTGAAGCAGAGCTCCAGGTATTTATTACTAATTATTAATTAATTTGACAGTTCAAAAAGTCATTCATTTCTTTTCAAAAAAAATCCAGCACGACAGAACCTGGAAGAAAATGAGTATGAAAATTTTGACTGGTAGTGAATATCATTATAATAAACGAATCAAATTACATCGTAAGCAACTGGAGACAGGACAAGCAATAAAATTCCCTCTTGTTCCCCGTCGAATGTCCATGTATCAAAAATTGTGGGGTCAAAAGTCAGCCAATCTACCATTAATCCCTTACTGGGCACTCTGCTCGGGTCATTACTATCAAAGTGAGAAGGTCAAATCAAAATTATTCTGCTGGCTGGACGGTGAACGGGACTTTACATGGAGAATTCGTCCACTGAAAATGGAGTTTCTGTCACGTAGTCCGGATATTGTCCAAATTTATGATGTTCTGACTGACAAGATGATTGAAAGGATGAAAGCAAGGGCTTTGACAAAATTTTTTGAATCGGAAGTTGGAGATCCGACAAATATAAATAGGACTAGGAAGGTCAAACTTCATCGAAGTTCAATTCAAGCTTGGGTGAAAAATCTTGAAGATGAAGAATTGGCTGGGATTTCCAGGATTGTGTCAAAAATAACGGGACTTCAATTGGGTCGTTGGTCTTTTGAAGAATATTTACAAATCCTGTCATATTCATCTGGAGGACATTTCACGATGCACAAGGACGCCTATCAGAATGTACTAATCAAAAACTGATTAATAAAACTTGGGACAATTTGAGAATTTGTTTTTATATTTTTTCTCCAGATCCACACTTCTCACGATGACCCACAGCTGGAAAGAGAGAGAATGGCAACTTTTATGTTTTACTGTAAAAAATATTAATAAAAAAATAAGGTTTTGTATAAGAAAAATTATCTGATTTTCAATATTTTTATAGTGTCAGATGTGAGGAGTGGAGGACAAACTGCTTTTGCCTCTGCAGGTACCGTAGCAAACCCAGTAAAAGGTTCAGGAGTATTTTGGTATAATACAGACTCAGATGGTCTATTTGACAACCGGAGGTGAGGAGGAGAATAATTTTCTTGTACTTACATCATGGTTTGTCAGAGATGGATTCTCCATTCTACAAATAATAATTAATTGCACTTGATAGTTACCATGCTGGATGTCCTGTAATTTTGGGACAAAAATGGGGTATATTATTTCCACCATAAAATATATGAACAGTGGAATTGTTTTTTTAAAATAAATGTAGAAATAATGTGTAATTTGAGAAATGCTCACTGAAAATTACAGCTGCTAACAAGTGGATCAAGTATAGAGGACAATTTGCAGTACAAAAATGTGGATTGAAGAAGGGAACAAAAATCCAGGTGGAATACAAAGCTAGGAAGATGTCAAAATAAGCGTCTAGTACTAGTTAAAATAAAATATACTGATTTAGCTCTCTGTACAATGTGTGTGTATGATTAAAACTCAAGTTAATGTATTATATTACAAAATACGAATCTGTCCAGTCATTTAATTATATGGGGATTTCTTTGGATGAAAATCTAACTGTTAGCTGAAAAGTGACTCCTCAGTGAAAAAATTTCTTAACGGCCATTTTGACCGTTTGTTTTATTTCCTTCAAATATATGCAATTGAATGCATTCTTGTCCATATATGGATTCATGTAGTTAACTGCTGATTAATGTCTGAGTGACAGTTAAGTAAATGTCCCAATTAAAAGTTAATTGACAATTGAGTGAATGAGGGGGAGATTCGAAGGGAAGGAAAGTTCAAACAATGAACGCTGTCAATGTTTTGGGTTCCAACCCCAACAAATATTTTTTTCCTCGGTACGACTGCTTGGTCACAAAATAACGATTCGTCATATTTCAGGTAAGAATTGTTATTATTTTAACCTCTGACTCCTTTCTTTCAGTAGTAAACTATAATTTACTCAAAGATATTTCGTGTCTTTACCTAACTCTTCTATCACACGTAGAGAAATTCTTTCATGAAATCGAAAATATTTTTACTCGTAGCCTTGACCTGGATTGTGGTCAATGGCTAATAATTTTGGACGCAGACCTGATGGTAGAGTGCCATTAGCAGCATTACAGGTAAAATGGATTTTTTGTTTTTACATTCCACAAATTGTGTCATTTTCACAATCCAAATTTCTTCTGTCCTTCTCTCCCATTGTCACTATACAAGAGAGGCTTACATCTTCAGCTACACTGTCACAATTTACATTATTAATTTTTCAAAATATTTTAAATACAATTTAGGCTCGGCAAGTTGAAAAAGAAGTTGAAACTATGTCCCAACGACAACATCTTCAGATTTATAGTCATCCTCAGAACATGATGCAATCGTGGACACCAATGTCTAATCCAGGTCCTGGTACTCCAAATGTAGGACAATTTAATAGAGAGCTTGTTCCACACACGGGAACACGTCAATCTCGGCCAAAACTAAAACAGAAACAGATTCAGCAACAACAACAATTAATGCTTCTCCTTCATGCTCACAAATGTCAGAAAAGGGACAATGAATCACCGAATGGAGAGGAAAGACAGGTAATCAGTCCATTCATATTTTATAAAATTTCGGTGTGATCCTTCTCTTCGATAAAATGGCATGTTTACTTTTTTCTTTTGATTATTTAATATAGTAATAACGTAGTCATATTATTATCTCAAATTAAATGACGTACATTTACTACAAGTTTATTTAGCTAGGGAAAAATCTAAACAATGTTTTTTGTTGATATTTGTACATCTTTTTGATACAGTAGTATTACAGTAGTATAAATATTTTGTGCATGTGTCAAACTTTTGACAGGTAAAAGTATTATTACATTTGTACATGAGGAGAGAAGGTATTGTCATACTTGGACAAATTTTGCTGAATTTTGATTTTTACTTATGACAGTGTGCCATGCCTCATTGCCGAATGATGAAAAATGTATTAAATCATATGAAGACTTGCCAAGCTGGTAGGACCTGCACTGTGACACATTGTTCATCATCAGTGCGGATTATCCGTCATTGGAAACTTTGTCAATGTTTGGACTGTCCAGTTTGCTTACCGCTGAAACAGACTGACAGAAATCGAGTCAATATCAACTCCAATCAACCGAATGCAACTCCACCAGTTGGCAATTCGACTTCTCAGTATAGTCCCAATCCAGCTCCCAATGCTAATAACGTAGAATATAAAAGAGCATGTGGTGATCGTATTGGTAAGTAAATCTTTTTAAAATAATAATTATTATTATTTCAACTTGAATGTAACTATTGTACTTTGATATGTTAATGGAAGTGAATTATTTGTACTTGCATCGGTATAATACAAAATAATTTTATTAAAATTGGTTAAATATTTATTTTACATTTTTAGGTATCTCATCTGGTCCACATAATATGCCTTATGCCCTTTTACCAACAACTCCAAATAATTCCCTACTACTACCAAATACTTCTACGATGTCGCTGGCACCTCCACCATCGCAACCTGCACCATTGTCAACACCTTCTCCTAGGTTAAGATCACCACAGCCTCCGTCAGTGTCTAATGACGGAAGTGCTCACTCACCGCTCTTTCGTTGTGGAGGGAATCCTGACATTTTACTGGGTCTCGGTGGAAGTGGAATTTATCCACCAACAAATAAGGTCTACAGTAAGTTTACTTTTTAATCAATATCAATTTTTGATATGTAATTTTCAGTATTAATTCTGACATGGACAAAATTTGAAAATCAATATACAATACTAATACAATACATAATATTTTACCTCATATCATCATTTACTATTATCATTAGTAATATAGTACCAAGTAGTACTAATATTTCTCAATAAGTACTATTTTATTAACTTTATTTTGTTATCTTTTTTAACTACTTCAGTCACAACATCTCCCGTGCAAATCTCCATTAGACCCGAGACTCCCTTAAGTCGTTCACGATACCTTCTACCGAGCGGAGGATCACCATCCTTACAAAATTCTCCAAGTATTATATCTTTACCACAGCCTGGCCCTAGTAATAATATGGAAAGGACAGTATCAATGTCTCCACAACAGCAACAACAACAACAACAACCATCAAGTCAACAACATCCTCGTAGTTTTGGTCAATCGAAAAAGAAGTGCCTCTTTCAACCAGGTGATCTTCGGACTGCTCTAATGCCTACTCTTGAGAAATTGATTAGTCAAGATGAGTCACTTCCATTCAGACAACCTGTAGATCCCACAGCACTGAAAATTCCAGATTACTTTGACATCATCAAGAAACCTATGGATTTGTCAACAATTCGAATAAATTTAGAAAATGGAGTCTACCGTGACCCATGGGAGTATGTTGAAGATGTTTGGTTAATGTTTGACAATGCTTGGCTCTACAATCATAAGACTTCCAGGGTGCATCGTTACTGTTCAAAACTATCAGAAGTGTTTGAAGTTGAAATTAACCAAGTGATGCAGAGTTTGGGCTACTGTTGTGGAAGAAAGTATGCATTCA
>WJFB01004457.1:0-10016 GCA_009870185.1 Pygmarrhopalites habei | reverse complement strand
CCTCCTCCTGTAAGAAAAATCCGTCAGTCACTCTGCACACCAGACCACAAATGGTTCATCGTTCATACCTCCATATCCACCTCCTCCTCCTCCTTTTCCTGAAATACAAACACACATGGACATTTAGTTCATCGTGTTGGGAGTTACAGGTCAAAGTTTGCGTTCAAAGTGTCCTTACCTCCTTTATCCCCACATCCCTTGTAATAATAATGGTGGTGTTCTAGGTAGAGAAAGGAATACATGTAAATAAATATTGGAGAGAGGGGGATACACAGATTTTGACAATGAGGTCAACTCACCCACTTCTCCACCCTTCTTATGGCATGGATAGGTCGACTGAATGTGAATCACTGCCAAGTAAGTGATGACTAGAAACTGCAAAATTTCAACTCAAAATTAGCACTCGAGTCAAAAATCACGGGAAATACCTTTTTAAAGATTTCATGATTGGCTTACACAAAACTTGAAGTGGAACCTAAAGTGTCGACTTAAAAATTCAAGTTTCATTTTGGGAAGAGAGAATTTGTAGAGTGCAAAGTTGATTTTCTTGAAAAGTCCTCATTAGATCTATTTTTCACATGGCTCTCAAACTTTCCAAACACTATCCATTGCCATTTTATTTGCTATTTTTTTAAAGAAAAAAAAGAAACTTGAATTTCTCCTAGAACAAGAAAAATAGAAAGGAATTAAATGGTGGGGATGGAGGTCCGTCACTCAGGGTCTCACAGGGATGACTGAAAGAGTTCTCACCTGTGGACAACTGCCTTTATTTATAAAACCTAGATAGAAAAAACAGCATGGTCCTCATTAATGGAATCATGTTGAGGGGAAATCTTGATACTTTTATTTCAGTCTCTCCTAATTTAATGCACACGCACAGAATTAAATGGAATAATTGGATTGGAACCAGCATGGACGATGATGCACCACCTTAAAGTTCCCAATCAAAAGGCAAATCCTTACCCTGGCAATGAGAAATATCAGCAAGTGCTACATTGTTAACTTGTCACTGTACAAGCGTCGTCTGACTTTACATAAGTTTTGAATCAAGACACAGAGAGACAGAGACAACAATGTGTAGACAAATGAATGTGAATTCACTCGTTTCTTCTTCTTCCTTTATTTTTCCATTTAACACCTTTACAATCTGAGATAAGCTGGTTGTTGTCAATGGCTTTGTGTGTGTCAGAGTGTCTATAGTAGGTATATGCATGTGAAAGGGACAAAGCAATTACGTACTTATTTAGCAAGTGGATGAGAGGGAGACAAAGTGGAACCTTTCAATATCGTCACACTGTGCTCCTTGAATTGACCGAGAAATTTACAAATAAATCTGTCGTCTTTGTCTTAACCTCGGATCGTTGCCCTCTTCTTCTTGAGTAGAAAATCTCTTTTTATAAAGTCAACCCATTTGACGCCGAGATAACTGTAAAAATGTGTTTAGACTGATTTAGAAAGCTCCCTTCCTTGGTGTACTATAATTATCACAAAGGAACAATCAAAGGTTATATACTGACGATCCCTTATAATTTATTTGCGTACTATATACGTACCGACTATAGTGTGTATGTACTCACGGGTGAAATTTTCAAAAAATTCTATTTCATTAATTCATTTTAGTCTCTAATAATAAAAGACTTTCAATTATACAGAAGCATTTTCATTTTCTTACAACGTACTGCTCAGATGAGAAATTTGGGGTGCAAACGGACATGCTAAACAAGATCGACTGTAACGAGTAGGATCGAGAAAGAGATTGACATGAATAAAAACACACGCGTTGAAATTAGCTCACACGACTTGGACATCTTCAGACCAAGTGAATTCACGTCAAATGTTAGTCAAATGTCGAAGCTGTCTCAACTTGGTGCAACCATTTCTCAGACTCTATCCAAAAGGTGATTTTGAGTATAAACTATAGAGAGGTGAAAAATTGGGGGAGATAGTCACCAGAGATTGAAAGTAATTATCCATGAAATGTTTCTTTTTTTAAATTACATTTTTATTTGTCATATTTATGTAATATTGTATGTGTATTTTTCTCAATCAATATAATACAATATAACTGCGACACAGAATGCAACAAATGTACCTTGAAATAACTTGACACGTTTTTGTTTGTTTGTCTGCCTCATTATTTACAAGCTTGACTTGATCTTTCTTTTTTCAAAGTTAAATGAATTGTACTATTCATGTGAAGGTATATTTGTATAGTTCATAATAATAATAAAAGTAAATGTTTTGAAAAACTTTTACACTACTCAATGTACGGCAAAACAGTCACCAAAAAAAGGAATTGTTAAAAATTTACCATGTATTGTGTATACTTGTAAGTTTTATTTAATAGTTTGAAATACCAGGTACAAAGACACCACTGAGTTATAAATTATAATTACAATTTACTTGTCAGATAAGCCTAAAAAAGAAGTTATTTCATTCACATAATATAATATATATTTGCATTGTAATCAATTAATACAAGTACACAAATTTCGTTCCACATGTACAGAACATTAGGAACAACTACTACATATGAACAGAAATGAGAAAAAAATATTTTTAATGCCTTTGAAAGGTCAAAAGCTATGCACGGCGTGTATTACACGCTTATAATATTATAGTTCCGTAAAATCCAGCGGACTCAAATTTTCAATCAGTATAATTATTTTTAAAATATATAAGATGGAGATCAACAGTTTTGCTTATTATCCTTTACATCATTGTAGATTTGTAATTTTGGTAGATAAAATGTTTAACTTGTATGTATACAGATGACATTTTACTGACTTAGGTGATACACACACACACATTTTAAATCGGGTACACAATATGAGCTGAAGTAATCAATAGTTACTTTTACATTATTCTTGAGGTGAGAGAAAAATTTGATATTATGTATTGTGTATGTCATGTAATCTATACGTAAATTTATCCAGTTTAGTTATAACATCCTGGATTTTATATTATCAATGCACGACGACATTTGTTCCGCTAATTTTTAATATAATGTATGGGAGGTCTAGGCAAGCCTGGCTTAACCTTCAAACTTTGCTGTTGTTATTTACCTCATTTATGATAATTTTTACTATTTATTTATTTCCTTACATTTTATACTGACTTGACTACCATACTCTAGAATAGAAAATGCAAACGTGTAGGTTCACGATTGAGATAAAGAGACAACATTTATATCACATCATTATTAGACAATTTTTAGAGTTTGTCCTCCCATGACAAACAAACCTTGATTGTGTTGAAGCATTCGACATTTTCTCTTTTTTTCTCTCACCTCCCTCGTCCTTTTAAAAGTCTCTTTTTATGAATTTTTGAAATTCATAAGTTAATGCTAGTTTTCAAATCTCTCACGAATTCCTAATTGAAACTTAAGCAATTCTGAACAACAGTATCATAATTATCACATGACGGCAACTAGTTTTTGTAATACACACATAACGGGGTAAAGATTCTGCATATTATGTGTGACGTAATCCATTCCAATGTTTAAATTACTAATAATTGAATTTGGTATCGACACGACACACACAAGTATATAAAACAAGAAAGAAAAACTCCAATTACAACTGAGTTTCTTGAATGAAAACTCAAAATCATATTTAAATACTTCTAACAAGTTCTTCCTCTTTAGGTACTTACTAGCTTCGATGACAACAACAATAACAAACAGAATGAAACCTGATATTGCAGTCACTCACCGTTCATCTCCGTAGTCCGAATTTAGAAAAATGGAAGTTTGCAACGTTACAGTAAGTATCAGTATACACGTGATTCCATGTACTTTTTTTTTAGCTATTTACCCCTAAGAAATTCCACTAACTGGATATTACTCTGACGGTGATTTTACATTTTAACATTTAAATAGAAAGCACGTTTTCAGATTTACGGCATATAGTATAATATATGCTTTAATATGTTATATTATATTCTCTCTTCTCTCGCTCACTATGCTAATAATTCGTATTAACTAGCAACAATGTCCAAGGAGGATAAACAACCAGCCCCCTATTGTATAATTTGTATAATTTATACTTTTAGTCAATCAAACTAATAATGCTTTCACCTTGTAATCAGCCATTCGTACCAACGATCCGTCAGAATTTCCTCACGAAATAACATTACTTAATGACTATCAACTTCCATGTGAATCATATAATAAAAATATTTCACGCAGTCTCTTTCTGTCGCTGCCAAGCATAAAATTTTGATACCTAAAATTTCCCTATCCTACATTATTTGAGAACCTGAAGCTTATACCATTATGATCATAGTACTTATCAGCTATTTATCAACGTAAATTTGTTCTTATACATTCAATGATTTTCCCTATAGTACAATGAAAACCTGATACTTTACAAATCAATGTAAAATTATTTCTACACAATTCCATCTAATGATAATAATATTGGGGCGCTTCA
Source organism: Pygmarrhopalites habei (assembly GCA_009870185.1). Taxonomy (NCBI): domain Eukaryota; kingdom Metazoa; phylum Arthropoda; class Collembola; order Symphypleona; family Arrhopalitidae; genus Pygmarrhopalites; species Pygmarrhopalites habei. Next base: position 5,583 of record WJFB01004457.1, on the reverse strand, counting down.
AGTTTTATACATTCTTTCTTATACTATGCTTGCGTAACTCTCGCGATAAAAGTCCTTATTTTAAAATTTTTAAAAAAACTCTTCACATTTTGACTTCCAACTCAAAAACTAGTCATAAAATCACTATATATAAAGAAGCGAGAACGAAAACAGTATAACAGTAAGCTATTTACGTCTGACTACATTTTTATGAGCAGAGAGAAGAAAGTCAGAGTATGCAAATTCAAAATACTTTGAGAGTTGGTTTTGAGAAAAAAGAACTGACGACTTTGCCCGCGGCAGTTTGTTAAAAATATCGTAAAAGTGATTGTAAAAGTACAGCAAAAAAAGTCATTTCTTTTAAAAACATGAAACTCGGTTCTCCAGTTACTGTAGAATATTGCGCTTGAAGAAAGTTCAATGTGGCACAAGAGCAAGGAATGTTATTACAGAAATGTTTTAGAAGAGGAAATTGAAATTCTTGTAGAATGTTGCGTCGAGAGTAACTGTAGAATTTACACGAGGAATGGTAGAACCGGACGTTGAGCGACAGGAAGCTTAGAATGCAGGCCAACTCCAGTAGCTGCTATCCTTATCTTGAGGGGCACGAACTCACAGCAGCACTGTCACCTGAATTATTTGACGCACTCAAACTCATCGACGAGAAGCCACTCTGAAAGAATAAGTAAATAATATTATTAGTTAACTCAATACAGCACTTGAATAAATTTTTGAAAAACAATTCAATAAAATCTGACTGAAACCTGGTGAGATTGCAGACTCGTCATTGATCCTCTGTAGTCAGCTGATTTAAGTACTTCATAGTAATACATCACTTTTGCCTTAGTAGTAGTGTCAGAAGGACCATCTTGAAACGGTTTCCATTGTAAGACAAAGTAACCTATATGGTTTGTAACGTGAGAACCCTGGGGAAAAATGAGAACAAATTTCATTGTTAAAAAATAACAATATTGGAACATGAAAAATAAATGGAAAATTCATCTCTCCCTCTCTCCTTCCTTCCCAATCACTGTGTGAGTCTGAGAGAGAGGAAATGAAAAGGTAAAAATCATTGCAATCTTGCAATGCATTGTCTATTCACTTAAAGTAATTTCCGTTCCAGTGCTAGTTGCTGTGGATTTCTATATAGTCATACATTTTTTCCCTTCACTTCTAAAGAATTCTCTAGACACTGATGTATTTGTGCACTTCCCTTCGTCTTTGAGAGAAAGGAAATCGTGACAGTGGAACATCAGGTAAAAAAGGAGACTCACTTGAACGGATTCTCCGTCATGACATGCGGTGGTGGCTTCTATTTTGAAGTAATCATGTCCCTCCTTCCAGTCTTTGTCGATAACTGACTCGGTTGCTGGACCGTTAGGTGTTGCAGCGGGTGTTGACGTAATAGCATGTTTAGTCCGGAAAACCGAAAAACAGACACTGTGCCGTAGAACGTCAAAGTCCCATGTTATTACGCATCCTGTAGAGTAAAGTCAGATTAGAAGAGTTTCATTCTCTGTTCCATACGAACACGATAGGGAGAAAATATGGCAACGTAATTTAAATATGAATAATAATCTGATTACAATTAAATGTCAAATCATATCTAAACTAGAAACAAGTCAATGATCTAAACTAAAAGTAAATATCAACAATATGTGATGACAAATTTAATTAATTAATTCACTTATTATTCATCTGCCGATTAATTAAATAATGTTCATTGTACTCAAGTCTTACCTAAATCTTCGTTGTGTAGAACGACTTCATGAATCTATTCAAATTAAACCAAAGACAATGCATTAAAAATTTTCCAATGTACTACGTAGTGGTGGTCACACAAAGGCTCTTTGAACTTTCATCGAGTTGTAGCTGTACATTCATCACGACAATCACCCTACAAATATCATTTAGACTAACTTTTCATACATAAACATGTCCCGCAAAATTGAGAAGGAAGACCTAAAACTGTCAAAAACAGCCCTCCCCCAACGTCGATCCCTGTATACATATTGAATATGGCATATTCAATAATTTAGGGACAAATAAAACAGTACAAACATGATATACGGACAATGTACACACGTCCTGCCTCTATACAACGTAGGTAATATACATGAGTACATTGAAATTTATTGATATTCAAACCACAAATTGCAGCCGTTTCCATAATAATAATTTCTAGAGCAAACCTGTAGACAATTTACATCCCAAATCATTGTTAGTTCTGTAATATTTAGTCGGCCCACACACAATTAATGTGGAAGGCATGAACGACCATTACTAAAATTGTACCTCAAACTCTCATGCTTCCTCTCTAGCACTGTCCATCCATCCTGCTTTCCCCAAAGTAGTAAAGGCAAAGCCGTCAGTAAAGAAATGAAAAATAAAACTGACTTCCGGCAGCCTTACCCCCATATGAAAGGATATAAAGGAATTTCAGAGTCCAGCAAACTCCATTATTATCCTCTACATACATACGGAATTCTCCAACTTCCTTTCACAAACCTCACTCACCGAAAAATTGGCGGAAATTGCGTGCTATTATTTACACATAACTATACTTTATTGCTACACAATAGCGTGCAAAATGCAGAGCTTAACAGACCTTTCCTATCCCACTAAACTTAAACCTCTCAGTTGGACTTGACTGCAAAAAGTCAGAGCAAACAAATCGATTGAATGAAAAAAGTGGAGAGAATTTAAACTGTCTGTCCCTAACACAATCCACATACCATGCTAACCATACTTCATGTGTACTCAGCATGCTTTACATTCGTGCCTACAGCAAAAATTTTTAATGTACTCTTGTCTGTACATGTATATGTGAAATTTGTACAGCAGATAAAAATTCCCAAAGGAGTTATTGAAATTGTTGTGTACATCTTTTACACTGACAAGTGTTGAGAGAAAAAAAATTCATGACCATACCTGTCCTTTCATGAGAGTAACAGAGCGGTATATACTTTCATCTGAAAGCGTGAGATTTAAAAACAGCTCTTCAGGCATGTAACAGCTTTTCGGTATCAAACCCCCATCAGAAATGTTCGCCTATTTTTTAAATATAAAAGAGAGCAAAAGTTCAGCTGAGTGGTGAGTACTTTTCAAATAGATCTAAATTAAGGTCAATTACTCATTATTATTCATGAGTGCACTCTGGGAAAAAAAGTTAACTTAAAGCATATTATTCCTTTAAGAACTTCAAAGTCACAAAATGCGTTAATACACACCTTACAAGTTCCACCAAGAAAATCTGGAATATATTCCTCGGATATGTAATCCGGCAACCCACCCGGTCCTTGATAATCGTTTCCACTGTAGAAAAAAAACTTTGCGCACGTTTTGTCATCTGTGGGGAAAATAAATAAGAAATTGAATATCATCTAAACTGATTATTTATACTTCTTATAAATCAGATTATTGTCAGAGAGTTAGGATGAGCAATAAAGAGAAGAAAAATAAAAACTATGATACTATGTATGGGCACACCTGAAAAACTTTCCTTGACTACCGAGAAAAACATACAGTAATTGTACAAAAACAGATTAAAAGTTTTCCCCTTTCCCTCTGACGTACATACTCGGTTGCATGGTAGAATTTACAAAAAGAAGCAAAGTATTCTCTATTTGAAAGAAATTTGTTCTCGTCAAGTTCTTACCTATAAAAGTACGGACTAGTGTCCACAAAACTGGGAAAACTCTTGGCGCTCTAATAATTAAAACACGACCCTGCAACGACCCACACAAAAATTCAAGATATTTATGATTCGTAAATACTAATACTCTTTAAATAAAAAACATCTTGACTTGAATTTGTACTGACCATCGTCTCCGGATAGTTGGCTTCAACCTGAAAGAATGACAAAACAAAATGTGTACTAGCTATGTACATCCCTTCAATACAACATATTGATTTTTGAACAATGAAATTTACTAAATATAAAAATCATGAGCTGCTTACGATTTCAATTATTCGCAAGAGTACTCTTATTCCTGGCCGCCACAAGTGTCTCATATTCAGCCCCTCAAGGTCCTAAAAGGAACATTGACAGTGTCAGACAACTTCAACCTTAGACATTTTATGTATGTGTAGTACACATTGTGTACGTAAGAATGTAACAATCATTGCAACTGAAAAAAGAGAAAAATTGAATTTACCAATAAGAGAGCCCAAGTTGTAATCGCATGTCCAGACTGCACTGTCGCTTCCTCTGTTAACCTCAAACCTTCCTCACAAATATGAAGTGTCAACCTCAGCAGTCCCTCTTCCCCGATAGACTTTATCAAACCTATTGTATAGAAAATCCATTTTTTTCATATTTGACTTTTTCTGCTCCAATAATGGCAAAGAATTCCATTTTCCTGTTGACACTTTTTGAAAAAAAATCCCCTACCTTTCACGTCCATCATTCCAAGACGAAGAATGTATAGTGGTCTGGAATCTGTGAAATATACAATTTGAAACAATTCATACCATATCCTAAACAGTTCATACCATATCCTAAACAGTTGCCAATCTTGCACTTTACACTGAAATGGAGATGCAGAAAAAGTTTCTGAAAACAATCTTCATGGTGGACATTGTGTAAATTGAACGACGTACCTTTATCATTAAAGTGCCATGCTCCTGGGAAGAAATCTCGAACGACATTTGGCATTTGCATCTCGTACTCTGATAAAATTTTGTCTACTTGGTATTTCTTCCTCCAAGTCAAAGATTTTGACAGTAGCTCCCGGGCCTATTCAACACAATACACAATACACATTCTATTCCCAAGTTTTTATCGCCCACGTCGCTTACGGTCATATGGTTTAATAGAAAATGTTTGCAAACCTTTTCAATATTAAAATCCCCAGCTCGCAAAAATCTTAGTAGCACAGCGTCATTCGGTAACTACAAAAGAATCGATACTCAAATAAAGTGGCGAAACTTTCTCTCCTTTTTCTTCTTGTGCCAAAACTTTTGACTACATACACTTATAAACTAACCATCGATCAAAATTTGAACCAAAATTATTTAATAATAGTTGCATTTACATTTCCTCTCTGTAGATGATGAAGCCAGGTCCGCAGTTGAATTAGCTGAGATTCTTCTAGAGGAGACAGTTCTCCCAAGCTATAAATTTCAATACATTTTTTACACACTCAAAATCCTTTCCTTTTAATGAATGGGGTAAAAATTTGAACATAATAAGAATTTTAGAATGCAAAAAGCTTAAAATATTTGTCCATAGTTCAAATTTTAGAAGCTCATTACTATCTTAAGATGTAGTCATCAACAAGGCGGAATTTGTCATCATCGTCTGTGAAAGAGTCACAACGAATGGTGGGGATGGATGATTTGTCCCCAGAACCTGAGCCTGATCGTTGTCGACTCAAATGTGAGTGTTGAGATTTGAGACTGCACGCGACACACACACACACACACACACATACAAATTAATAAATTTTTCATGTCCTTCTTACTTTTAGGTTAACGTTGGTTGTGTACTCCACAATATTTCAACTTGCGTACTATTGAAAAGCCAGCTGAGAACGATCAAAGGTTACTTTGGACTTGCGTTTTCAATAATTGGCATAATTTTTTCATAAAACTACAGTACTT
>WJFB01004456.1:0-10022 GCA_009870185.1 Pygmarrhopalites habei | reverse complement strand
GAGGAAAAAAGAGAGAATTGGATAACAAATTATTTGGTTGTCATCATGCTATGCTGAGCACGGTTTGCTCTTCCGTTGAAAAAACACATTTTGACATTTTAAATGTGTTTAGCAAATTTTGCTTAATTTTGAGAGTAGGATTTTAGGGGTTGGGTGATGATAAGAAGAGTTGTGGGGTCAATATGGTGACATTTTTCAGTGACAAGTTCATACAAATTTGGGTCATTCATGTATGATGAGAAGTATGAGGAATATTTTGATTCCATCAGTTAACTTGGGAATTGACACGGTTGACAAGGATTGAGATAGACTGTTGAATATACATGATGGACATGGACATTTTAAAAAGTAAGAGATGGGCGTGATTTTAAAAAAGCCTTACAAAGGGATTATGGTGGTGTAGTGCAAAGGTGATCCTATTTTGCATGTGTGGTGTCTGTGTGATGGACGATGAGGTCATGAGCTATAAATGAGGGGAAAAGTCATTTTGAAAGTCTCTCTGTGAAAGAGAGAAAAGTTTTGTGAAAATTTAGAAATTCTAAGAATGCCGTGACAGGAAGTAGTGTCTGTGTTTATGTGTGTGATTCATTCCATAGAGTGTTGGTAATTGTAATACTTTCGAATATCACCTCACCTCAGTTAAATGCAGTAGAGCTAAATGGGTAAAGCGGATGCAACCATGTAACTTCCAGTACAAGTTGTACAAGAGTACAGGAACAGTTAATTGTAATACACATTATGTTTATGTGTACATCTATGTAGCTTGTAGGAGGAGGGAGGTAGTGAATTCCAAATTTCAAAGTACTTTGACTTTATTAGACTTACAAATTACTATTGATTTTTTTATTCGAGTCCCTGCCTTACTTTTAAATCTCTCTTTCTGTCCGCTTCGTTTCATCCCTCAGCCTCTGCATCATCAGTGCATAATGTTGAGAAATGACAGGGATATTTTTTCCAGGTGTAGTAGTGTATGTACATCACATTGGCATTACATTGTTATGGAATTGCATTGCTTTGTGAAGGGTGAGGATGTTGAGAATTGTTGATGCATATCATTGGATGCGTTAAGGATGAGGATTTTTGGTGGTGTCACCGTTATTTTGGATACACAGTGTTCCGTGTTCTGTGTGTGTGTGTGTGTGTGTGTGTGTGTGTGTGGGCTTGTGTCAAGTACCAAATTCAGTGATTTGAAATCACGTCTAGGTATTATAATATTGAATAAAAAAGGAGAGCTGCATAGCATATGATATGAGAGATGTTGTTTAGAGAGTATTAATAAGGAGGAAGAGAAAATGCGTCATATTTTTCTTCACATTCCCTGGATTTGATTGGATGAGCGATGAGGCAGGGTTTTTAATTAAATGCGTAGAAAATCTGTGTTTGTGAATTGTTATGGTTATTTGGAGGAGGAGGGAGCTAATTTAGATGAGTGCAGTTAAATTATGGAGAACACTAGTATGAGAAGACAACTGAAAGGGATAAGGAGAGAGAATAGAATAGGCAGAGTCGAGCCAATAAAAAATACGGCAAAAGAAGTTGGCCTTGCCCTCGACACCCATCCCTCTCTCTCTTTGCATTATCTAGTGTCTACCTACCTATATGAGATGAGAATATGCTGATGTTCGTGTTCGTATGCGCAGTTATGACGAGTCGTTAGGAACGGTGGTGGTGTGACTGGTTAGTTAGTCAAAAGTTGATGTCAAAGTGCGTGGAAAATTATATATATAAATCTTATACACATTTTTTCTATTATAGAATAGAGCAGACGATGTGCAAAAAAGTTAGGAAAGTCCTTTTTCTTCTCTCTCTCTCTCTCAAATTCATGGGCCACAAGTCGACAACAAAGAATCAGAAAATTTTGAAGCGTAGAGAGAGGCGCAGAAGGAGGATAGATAACACATTTTTAATTCGTAATAGAATCTTTTATGAAGTGATGAAATTGCTAAATTTACAAGTTTTCAACAGGCAACTGGTGACTCTGCCCCTCTCCTCTCTCTTTTTCTTATTTATATTTATACTTTTTTGAAGAAAACTTTTATACATGATATGCTGACACTCCTTGATTTATATTGTTAGTGTTTGTACCTCAGTGAGTCATTATGGGTTGAAAATTTTCCTTTATAGTCTCAACTTTACCTCTTCTTGTCTGTCTTTTGTGTAGTTTCGTTTACTCCCTCCTTCCCTAGTGTCCATTAAGAATTTTAATTATTAATGTTTATGAGAAGGATTCTACTTTAGGAAATTATGAAGATTCTTTTGTCGTTCTTTTCATGACTCAGCCACTGTGGGACTGTACTTTGCAGAGAGTGAAAGAGTATGTGTGTATTTGTTTCCGCTTTTCATGGAATTAAGGAGCTGGAGCTTAAAGAGGACGTACTGTGGATGTACATGACAGTCTCCTTGATTACTTACTTCTTACATTTCGAGAGTCAAAGACTCTCAAAGTCTTGTCTTTGGGCTATTGTGACTGAATGTTTGTGTGTGTGTGTGGATGGTGGGGGAAACCATGTGGCCTCCATTTTATTCAGTTTGGCAAAAACTGCTAGTATGAATATGAATACGAGAAGAGTCTCTTGTTTGTAAAAAAAGTAACTTGAATTATTTTGGCACCTTCGTAAACAATTCCCTTGACATTGTCAATCTTGTGTTTGTGTGTAGAGTTTTGAAGGCGGCAGTGAGGCATTTCGATATTCACAGACGTAGCAAACACGTTAGCCTGTGTGCATGTGTGTGTAGTAGCTTACTGCACTGTAAACAGTAAGTAAATAGAATGTTGTCAAAGTTGAAGACAAGTAATGTGAAATTGTGTACGAGAAGTTTGTTGTTGATGCGAGAAGTTTTGTACCGTAAATATTCGAACTATGACCCTCCTACTAGTATCCCAGTCTGGGATGGGATCGGGGAGGTCAAGAAAATATTTAAAATTTAATTTATGGTGAATGGAAAATAGGATGAGAGCCGAGAGGAGAGATCAGAGTTGTTTTTGTTAGTGGTCAGTCCATCCCATGAACTTCATGGTTGATATTATAGTCGTGGGCCGATGATGGATGATGTGTGGAGGTAGAGAAACTTTCGATAGGTCATCGAAAATGACGCTTTAATTAAAGTATTACTAACAAGGAGCAAAATTTTTTTGCAAAAAAAAAATAATTGGCACTCCACCGACCTGTGTCGTCTATTTTGTAAAATAAGAGTCTGTCACATGAATGTACAGTTAGACTAGACACACAGAACAGCCAAATTGCAATTTGTTTGAGGATGAATACAATTAGAATAAATCACGGGGTCATTGGTCATTATTGCAAAAATTTATGGAACAACAACATAGTGTATGTGAATGTGGGTATTGTGTGTGAATGTGGTGAGGACGTGTTTTTTGTGTTTGTCCATTATTATTTCTCTTCAGCTACTCTCTTTCATTCTGCAAAGAAAAATAGTTGGATAATTGAAAACAGATTTTATAAATGGGGAAACTTTACACTGTCTATTACGAAGGTTAGTCTGAATTTCTATTGGAAATGAGAAAAAACAAATTAATTAAGTTTTTTGATCGAATGTAGGTGGTTTATATAATAATATGTTTGAGTTACGGTAAAAATTCATGGAGCCATCATGTTTTGGAGGTTTGAATAAAAATGAGAGTACATTATGGATTAATAAATGTTGTGCAGAAAATAATGATAGATGATTTGTGACGTAAAGAAGTTTATAAAATAAATTGAATGTGCGGAAAGTATGATATGTAGAGTATTTGATGTTATTTAAAATGGATTCGACTTGTCAAATTGATGGACAGCTGACAATGAGGATCATGACTGAGAGAGTTTTTTTTCTCTCTTCACAAAATAGATAGTGGGGTACATGCATGTTGATAATATTCATATTTTCTTCTGGGTTGTGTGAGGGGTGAAGGAGGAGAAGGGATAAGATTCTAGTTTTAAGTACAGAGTCAAGCCTTGATCATCGTTTTTTATTAAATTAGCTCACGTCTCTCTCTCTCTATCTCTCTTGACTTGGGGTTGTCTTTCTTTTCCCATTTTCTCTCATGTATGTTGTAACATGATCAAGTTAGAGGACACAATGCAGGATCCATATGTATCATCTGTGTATTGTATATAAAGGGAGTGGAGTATTGTGGGCATGGGCTGATGATGATGAGGTCGGGATCGTCCTTTGTATGAAAATGAAAATGTGTATATGAGATTGGACAGAGAGAAGGCGTGCACGGCTGTAGAGTCACACACTAACACAACCCATGTCGATGTTCACTATTTTTATGAAGACCAGTATCGTCTCGACCATCCTATGATATGATTGATGATTGATAGGTTAGTTTCTAATATAAGAAAGAAGAGAGTATTGGAACTCCGACTCCCTACTCTCTACTACTCCATGTGTATGTTTTTTTAATCAGTCTTCCTTTATCAAATTTCAGCCTCTCATTTTTTACTCCTTCCACACTGACACACAGTGTACGAATTGATTTTACTTTAATAGGAGATTTACAAGAGCAATTCATGATTTATGAAAGTGAGTAGTAGTTGGTAAATTAGCCAAGACCATATTTTTACGATAGTGCTGTTTCGTACGTTGTAAATTTTGTTTTTTTCTGTCCCTCTCTCTCTTTCTTCGTCCCTTGGAAAGGTCTTTTTGAATTTGGCACAGTCACAGATAACTACTGCCTATCATCACATGTATATAAGGAGAGGATGTGGACAAAAGAGCTTTTATTGTATGGTGAATTGCACAATTCAATTGAAAAGAGGAGAGAGGAAAGGAGAAGAAAAACATTTGATTTGTTCCAGTTTATATTATATTATCTTTGCAAAAAGTGTGTTTGTGTGTGCATTGTTGATTTCTGGATGTATTACGATGGAGATGAGACTACACATTTTATTTTACAGAGGATTGGACGAGACAAATCAAACAATAATAAGAAATTGTGTAGTCATTGCATTGTAGGGGAAAATGTGTGTTGGAACCTCACAGCTTTGTGATTATGATTACATTATAGTTTTTGATAATTCAAATTGAAAGAGCTGTTCGGTCTGTTGAGGAAAAGGCAGCCTGTTATCTCATTCACTGCTCATTCACTCAATTCACATGCTGCGAGCCGATTTCTGCCAAAGGATATGGATTATAATAATTTTGCGGTGAATTTTCATTTTGTTTGTTGCCTAGTTAGTTAATATACACACATAGTGTACCTGTATTAGTTTTTTCAGTCCTTTGTTTTCCAGTGCGCATCGACATCATAGATGCTCCCGTTTATTTTTTTTGTTGTCTCTCTACAAAGCCTCCCTCGCTCGCTACGCAGCTGTTTATGAATAAAGAAATATTCGCAGCGTTTTTGAATGTGAAGGATTTTTGTATATGCGCATCACAAAACAAGGTCAAAAATACTACTATATATACACAAGTACAGGCAGTCAATTCTTCTGGTTCAGTGTTGTGTCGTGGAAAGACAGGGGGAAAAATGGTCTGCTTTGAAGAATTCGCACATAAACACACACAACAAGGTAATAAATTTCTGCGAAGTTGAGTCCAGTACTATGGAAAATGTCCGTTTCAAATACAAAAAACACTTTAAAGGAAAAGAATAGGGTATTTCTTTACTTTACATTGGATTTCAGAGAATTTTTACAAAGTGAATTGAATAATCGTATCATAATGGCTCGTGGAAGTAGAGTAGTACAGTTTTCAATGTAATGTATATCAAACTACAATTTTTTTCGTTCAATGTGTTGTTGTTGCAAATTTTTCTTCAATGTGTTTCTAGTGTGCCGGTTAAACGGGATGTTTGAAGTTTTATTCTATTTTATTTTGCCTCAAAAAAATACATTGACATGTATGTGGATTGAGTGTCAATCCTTGTGTTTTTATGTGTAATATTTTAATTTCTCGAATATTTCTTGTTTACAACTAGGAAGGATGAAAGGAGAGAGAATGTTACAAAATGGTAATAATGTAGTAAATCGAATCGATTGAGCTCTGCTTTTTTCTTATTATTATTGTATAGGGGATTATATGAAGGAAAAGAGTGTACTCTGTGAAATTCTGCTATACATTCTGTTATGTATTCTGTGTTTGTGTGTGTATGTTGAATCGCATCGTGATGATATCTTGTGTTTAGCAACATGTACATTTTGTCGTGTATGTAAATGATAGCGGATGAGTGTAGTTACACATATTGTACGTATACAATATGCATGGGCATAAAAAATGTATACACGTTCAAAGTGTGTGTGTGTACATTTTAGGTCGGTGGTACTTTATGCCATGGAGCTGTTTGTTTATCCGTGTACTAAAGGTATATTATGAGTAAGGCCGAAAGAAAGCAGAAAAAGCAGAATATGTAAATATTCGCAATACACCCCTTTTTCCCGGATAAAACATAATCCTGGTGACCTGAGGGGTCAAAATATGCAAAAATAAAGAGCAGATATAGCAGGAAAAGCAGATTTTTTCCTCAAAAAAGCAGGAATTATTTTTTAAAAAAAGCAGATTTCTTTCGGCCCTAATTATGAGTGTGTATCTGTCTGTTTGGATGTGGGATAGCGTAGGTGTTTCTGTCTGACTTTGTATTCTTCCAAGAGAGAGACTGTGTACTGTACACTACGTACTGTGTGTTTGGTATTAGAGTTTATTAGATTCTGGTTTAGCCGGACTTGGCTGTGTGTGTGAGTGGAAAAGTTGGATCTTGTTCTCTCTCATATAAAATAGACCTACTTTTGACTGCAGCTGCATGACATAGCTATAGATTTAAGATTGAGACTCATTGTTTCCATTCTGTACTCTGCCTCTCTCTCACATACACACACTCTCACACACAAGATCCTTGTGAAACTGTTAAAGGATGCCGTAGAGTCAAGTCATGTGTGTGATATTTTGTTGGACTATGACGCCCTATTGCATTGTGTTGCGTTTTTGCTTGTATCCTTGTGTGTCGGTTGAGGATGAAGACTGCGACGACGAGACAACTCTCTGACCTGGTCCTCCTCCAGACTTAGTCTCATACATGAACAAACAAAGGATGTATGTCTCTGGTTGTTCCATCAAGTTACGGGCGGTATGGAAGGAAATAATATCCTTCTCTTGCAATCAGTCATTTAATTGTAAATTGCGTTCTCTGCTAATACTCTTGACTTTTAGCAGCGCAAAGAGGTTTTTTCCTTTCCCTGCCAGACTCCCTCTCTCCCTTAATATCGCACACACATAGGTACACACGTTGCAAGTTGACACACACACGTTTTAGTCTTGTGTACGACGTTCTTGGGCTTTGTCGTCCAAACTTTATGAAGTATACATATTGACGGGATAATAAGGACTGTTAGTTAGCTACGATGCCAATGCCGTGTGTGTTTTGGCTCACATGGTGGTTACTTCTGTATGTGAGAGAGAGATGACATTATTTGAGGTCTCTGTACTTGTCTATACATACAGAGTAGACTGTGGAAAATGAGAATGTTGAGAGCATGAAGCAAGATGGCTGGAATTCAGTTTATTGTCACTAAATTCTCGACACATACACACTACATACACACATTCTGTACTGTATATTGTGTGTGATATTTTGATGATGAGGAGAGAGGGGGAGGGAGGAAGAGGAAGACTGAACATTCGTCTGCATTTCATTAGATGAGTCATTTTTTTGTGGGACAAAACTGAGGCTGGTGCACAAATAATGTGGCATTTGGCATGTTTTGCTAATAATATTTATATTTGCATTCCGTTCCTTCTCCTCCTACTCCTACTTCTTGTCATTGTCCTCATTCAGGAGTTTTTCAGCAAAATCAAGATTGGGAACATAATTGAGAAGAGAAGAGAACTAGGAGTATTTTTTAAACCGGACTCCTCTACATCCATAATTTGGGAGAAGAAACTGTATTTTTAATAATAAAAAAACCAAATGTTAATTATGTTTTTGAAAGAAAAACCATATCACATGCTACTATTATGATTAAGGAGGAGGAGGGGATTAGTGGATTGGGACAAAATATTTTATAACATTTTTATGATGAATGTGATGATACATGTGTGTTTGTGTGGAAATGAGTTCATTTTTCCACTGTAATTTGAAGTGTACTTTTTTCTTTATTTGAATTGTTGGTTATATTATCCCTAGAGTCTAGGAGTTGGAGTTAGGGTAAAAGAAGACATAATAGTAATTGTGATTGTGTGTGTGATTGTTGACGGGGAGACAACATGTCTAGATTGTGTGGTAGGGAAGGTAGAGGTTGTGTGTTATGGATGTGGGATGTGTGAGATATTGAATGAGGGGAAAAAGTTGCACACAACACACACATGCAATAGGATATGTGTGTGTGTTTCACGGACCGTCGAGGTACTGAATTTACAATGTACGAGGAAAGCCACAAGAGAGCTTCTTTGTACTGTAATGTAGCGTGTGTTGTGACTGCATGAGAAAATTATGGGGGAGCGTAGGTGTCAAGGAACTTAGAGAGTGGTGGTCTGCTTTTCTTTTTTTTTCCGGAGCCACTGAGGTCACGTTGTGTGTGTCTGGTGGATGGAGGGGAAGAGCACAGAGTCTGAGTGTGGCCGTAGAGGTGATTGTAGATGACAATAATAATTGTATTACCAGTACAACAAGGAACACTCAGTTGAGCTATGGTTTGTATATGGATCTATGTTGAATTTCCACATCCGTCCCTACACCACCCGCCTTTCTTTATGACTGTGACTTTATCCTACCTAACGACGATGAACGTTATGACAGTTTGTGTCTTCTAAATTGTATGGTTGGTTTGACGGGGAGGAGGATCTTCTCTCTCTCTATACATATATTAACATAAACGAGTAGAGAGGAAGATTGTGTGTTCCTTTCTAATTTGTAATCGTTCGTTTTCTTTGTCATGAGAAAATTCGTATTGACTCAGTGATCTCATTCTCTTTTCTTTCATTATTATACTTTGTGCTCTAGTCTCTAGCGTGGGTAGGGGAGGTCGGGGAATAAATCCACCGACCTCTTCTTCTATTCTGAATTGTGTTCAAATGCAATCAATGGCAAAAGTTGTTATGCAATACGTGAGAGTTTTATAAATTGTCATTGAAAATGGTGGGTTTTTTATATAAAAATGTTTAATTACAGGTATGACTCACAATTTTTCAATTATTTCAAAATAAAGTACTGATTACTGATAGGTAGGCCGACTTTCTCATATTATAAGTGAAAGTGTTCTTTTAAATTACAAAAATAATTTCTGCAATTTTTTATGAATAAATGGATCATGGAGAGTATACTAAATATCCTTTTTAAATAGTTGACTGAGGAGAGTTTTCGGACATTTTAACCCGCTCCTTCTCAAGTATACTAGGAACATGCCCATGTACCATGTGCATACGCACGAAGTGACCCTTGTTTTCAGTTGTCAAAATTTTGATACATTTCCTATTGAAAAAACGTATCTTAATTTCAATCTGGTTTTTTGACCGACTATTTTTTCGGACGTACCCAAACCTAACCTGGGCCTTCGGCCCATTTTAACAACATAATCCTCTTTAATCTGGAGCAGTCTCTACCTGTGTGTATTTTGTTTCAATCATTTTACCAAATTTCATCAAAATCGGTCAGTATTTGTGGGCTGTAGCGTGTCCACAACGTTTTTATTTTGAACCACTGCACTAGGAGCCACATTTTTTGAATGTAAGGCCTTGCATGACGAGGCCCCCAAAGGGGGGCAGGAAGAAGAGCCTTGACAAATTTCTTGAAAAATAGTCCATTTCGGGAGGATCATGAATCAGTAAAAAACTCATAGCTTAGAAACCCCTCAACCGATTTGGCTCAAAATCGATAGGGGTCGTCTCAATTAGTCACTCCGCCGTTCTGCCAAATTTGGTCGAAATTGGTGAACATTTGTTGGCTGTAGCGTGTTTACAACGTTTTTATTTGGAAGGAAGTAGTAGCATGAGATGTGAACGGCCTTGCAGGGCCTTGAGGGCTAGGCCCTAGGGGGCCTTGTGGAGGGCCTTGAGAAATTTCTTAAAAAATATACCCGTGAGGG
>WJFB01004455.1:0-10028 GCA_009870185.1 Pygmarrhopalites habei | reverse complement strand
TTAAAACAAATTAATCATTTATAAAAAAGAAGTATTTTGTGCAAAAATATTTTCCTTAAAAATTTTCCCTTTCATATTGTACAAGGAATCCTGCGAGGGACTGAGACTGGAGTCACCCTCCCCTTCGAACTCTGGTTTGAAATTGGACAAGTGGCATTCAAATTTCAAATGTACACCCTCTCCCTCGAGTGGATTCAGTTAGCTCAGGATGACTTGAGGTCACGCTGGGTCAACCCCAGCAACCAGGATGTAGAGTTACTCACAAAAATTGAGAGGAAAAAATTGAAAATTATTAGTGAAGTGAGTTATTCAATCAAAGCCTTTTCTGTCAAAATTAATTCGTATTTTTTTAAAAAAAACAATATGAATAATTTTGGAATTAATCTTTAGCATGACTCAACATGGGAAAAACTTGACGATGCAAAATTTGCCAGCGGTCAGTACTACTTCACTCAACCTCTCAAGCAACTTGGAAATATGATTCGTGGACCAAAAACTCCGATACCACGACGCATTGCTTGGTACGACAAATCCTTCATGACAGAATCTCCTGACATGCTCCACGGAAACGTGGTTCAGTACTGGGCCTTTTGTTCTGGAGAATTCCGCTTGACACCCAAAATGAAGTCTAGACTTTTCTGTTGGAGGGAATTTAAAATTCATCCAGTCTACACTATTGGCCCACTCAAAATGGAATTCCTGTCACGGTCACCACGCCCTGACATTATCCAGATTTATGATGTGGTGAAGGAGAAGGACAGTGAAGAGCTTGAAAGTAAATTTGTAGGGGAATTCTGTTACTCCATCAGGGGAGATCATATTCCAAATACTAAGGTAATTTCCAAGTAATTGTTTTAAAATTCCCACAAAAAATTTGTGTGAAAATAATGGAAATTTTTGCAAAAAATAGAATATCGCCTATCGAAAAACGTCTACTTGTAAGGGAGCATCAGAACTGAATTATACAGCCTCAGTAAGGATTTCTAGGGTGGTCCCTTACATCACTGGTTTTAATGTCCCTTTTGAGAACGTACACTACAATCCACAAAGGGTACTCATGTACTCTCCCGGAGGTTACGTCGAATTTCATCCGGATGTGGTAAGCCCTGTTTGGTACAAAAAGGGTACAATCTTTTGGGGGCATTTTCATTTTGAATAATTGATTGCATTTTTTCATCTCAGGACATAGTAAAATATTTTGGAGATCCAAAATCCAGGATTGCCAGCGTCATATTTTACTGTAATTTTCCAATCCATTTTAAAAAATAATATGTACACATTGTGACATCATTTATCATTTTCATAAAATAATTTCTGTCTGTCCCATTTTGGTTCCTTTGAAAAAAAGTCCTTCACAAAATCTTGAATTTCTCTGTTCAAATTTTTTCTGGTAATTACAGTTACAGACGTCCAGGATGGTGGGATGACAGTCTATTTTGGGGCGGGAGTTGGGTCGAAACCGGTCAAAGGGTCAGCTGTCCTTTGGTTCAATATGGACGCGGCTATGCATCCTGAATGGGATAATATTCATGGTATGGTAATATTGGATTTTAATTTGAATGAATGAATTTTGTCATGTGACTTTTGTCTTTTTTTTACAGCTGGATGTCCAATCATCCTTGGCAAAAAATTTGGTAAAAATTTTTCACAATTTTTTAGACTAGTAAAAAACCAATTTTTGTACACTCTTAAAATAGAAGGGAAAATATTGGATTTTCCACCTAATATTTTTCCTGGATTTCCGTGAATTTTTCACGGAATGAGGGAAAGTTTACCTTCAGAAGTTAAAAATTCTTCCCGGGAAAAGAAGGAAACTGCTTTCCCCAGAGGAGTTCAAAGATTCCCCGAAGAAGGGAAAATATCCCGAGATGGAGGGAAAGTTCCACTCTTCCCGGGAATTTGTACCTTCTTCCGGGGAAAATGACTTGACCTTCTCCTGAAGTTTCCCGTATAAGTTCCACTCCTCCGGGCAAAATTTTACCCGTTTCCAGGGAAACTTTCCCTTCTATTCTAAGAGTGATGTAGATTTAATTGAACGACGTTTGAATTTTGACAGTGTCCAACACGTTCATCCTAGTGGGAGACACGTTCAACAGGAAATGTAAAGTTACGAGGGGACTCAAAAATCGTGTTGCAGTCAACGGAGTGTTCCTTGATCCTTGACCACTTCTTTTCAATAAATTTTTCGTTGTGTCCTATGCTCTTCTATTTTTTTTGGTTAATAAACAGTTCATTTTTTGGTGTGTATAAATTGTGCTCGACTTATTTTATTAATTTTTTGAGCACAGCAACAATAGTGCTTCGCGCGCACTGCGCGCATGAGTGTGACATTATCAATGAAACTTGTCTTGGAATGTGATGATCAGTGTCATAGAATAATAAATAATTGTAGAAAGGATTGTGAGTACAAGACCTTTGTCAATAAAGTAAAAATTCCCTACTGTAATGCTGAGTGGTTTACAACTTCTTTGGTACTTTCTAAACCAAATGGGACGTCCATAAAGTTTCCAAGACCCCAACATCTTCTCAGCAGACAAATGAACTTGAGCAAAGCGATTAAAGACCAAGACGACCAAAGTTGTCATACCCACACCTCGAATAATGTATCTCAGTTGGGAGGTCACCACACCAAGGAATAGACAACTTGTGGCTAACCCGGTGAAGACAATTTGGAAAATTAGTGGAAAACATCCATAAGAAGAGTGGAGCTGTTCCTGTAGTACATTTAGTTGGTTGAATGTGCGGTACAGAGCACTCGCTGACAGGTTTCGCGGGTCTCTTTGAATGCTGTACAATTTTCTGGGGAAAATCCTGTAGAATATAAACACAATTTATTAGCTTTGATTCTGGTTGAACAAATAGTTTGAAATTGAGGCCTTTGGTAAAACAAATGACTCTAGCATTTCCCCAATAGTCCTTGGCCAAAGCATGTAAAAGCGGGCAAGGAATATTGGGACAATCCTAGAATAATTTGTTTTACCAAAGGCCTCAATTGCAAATATTGTGAGTCAGAGAAGGTACACAAACCTGAGATTTCGTAGAATAGAGAGAATTGCGCTTACGTAACAAAACAGAGTGAATAAATTTATGAGGACTGAAACTATCAAAAATTCAGAGATGTGTAAGTGAAGGAGCGCGAGAAATATTTTGAATAGTATTGGTAGAGCCTCAGGATTTGTGAAGATTGATGAAAATAAGTTGAGGGATTTGGGCTTTTTCAGAACTCCAAATGAGCGAGCCACGTTAAGGAGACCCATGAAAATTATGGTGGCCTTCAGATTCCGCGCGATGTCCCCTTCCCTGTCTGACCGGGGTAAATTGTGTTCTTCTACGAAAGACAAATTCGAATGTTTTACGATTCAGTTGTCTTGTTGTTGGAGTGTAGATGGGTGAAAGGGGAAGCGTGTGTGTGAGGTACAACGTGGGAGATGTAAATGGGAAGGGAAGCTGTGAGTGTAGTACAGTCAACTTGGGTGGCCCTCCCCATGGGAAAGATGAATCTCGTAGGCCAGACTGAAGCGACACATTAAATTTCTTGTGTGGAAGACTTCCACTGGAAGTCTTTCCCATTGAAGGACCACCCAAGTTGACTGTACTTGCCTCGCAGCTCTTTCCATCCAGACCTCCCACGATGTACCTCACACACACATTCCCTCCTTTTATGCACTATTTTACACTAGAAAGCCTTACGTGTGATTCTAAAAGTGGTGACTAGTACTGCATTCAAATTATGATGATGACATCCGTAGTTACCGATTCCAATCCACCAATTCAATGAGCTAGCCGTCATAGAAAAGGTCAAGTACAAAATATCAATGCGTTCAACCATCAAGATATTCGCTGTAGTGAAGGCTCTAACAGATTGAACCATCAGGAAAATGAGGAATAGAGCGAGTAGAACAAAATGAAAGTAGTAAAGTCGTCGTCTTTGTGAAGATGGATTGAAATAAAATTTCCCACTCTTTTTGGAAAACCAATACGGACTGTAACCAAGGATGTAGGTGAAGTTGGAGAATAGAGCGAAGATGTGTATCGTTTCCTTACTCAACATTTTGTCATACACTGGAAGCAACAGTTATTTTATGAATTTTTTGAGAATTTGTGACCGATTCTAAATTGCAAGTGAATGGGAGGAATTCTTCTCAAAAAATGAAATCACAATTTCTGTGCTAGAATGTGTAGAGTGAAATGCAAAATAAATGTATGTATGTCACAACTGAAAACCCGGGTGATTTGAATTGTAAGAGAATAATGAATTTGGATGTAGGGACAGTTCATCACACCCTTCAAATGGCAACTGACTCGCTGTTTAGCCTAGAATGGTCTCTTAGTTACACAAAGTAGTTTTGTCTTGCTCGTGTCAATTTTTCTCGTGCCTTTTATTTAACACTGTAAATTACAGTGTGTATGAATTTCATACAATGAAAGTAAACGAGAACTACAACTATTCGCGTAGGAAGTTGAATAGTCAAAAAGCATTTGACCTAATTACGACAATATTAATTGAATTCAATTAATTATGGACATTTTAATTAAGTGGTTCCTCTACTTTACATTCCCCTTCAACAGTTAATCAATTTCTCAATTTCCGAAGTGAATAAGTGACAGTTTTTAGCATAAAACTAACTCTTTACGACTACTCCAAATTGGAAGTTTGCAATTGAACTTGAGATTCACAAAAATCATAAAAGAAAAAGTCATCCATAAAGCCATAAAATGCTTGTAGTCACTTTGATGCTGTTCCCTGTCATGTCAGTAATAAGGTACAGAGTTCCGGTATCCTTGACTTAATTAACGGGATTGTGGGCGGGAAAATAATTTTTGTGTAATGTTATTGGCCTGATAAGATGGCGGCTTGGCTGATTTTCTCGTTTACACTTCAACTTCAAGAAGTGTAACAAGTTTCTATTTGTATGCAGTTAGAAAGGTTGCGAGGAACTTTGGTCTGGACTACACAAACTTGTCGTTCCATCTCAACCTCAGAGAGGGTCACAAGTTGACTTTTATTCTGTGGTATTAAAAGGTGGCTTTCAAAAGTGACAATAACTTTACAAGCATAACGGTGTATTCGACTGTACACACCAAACTTTAATAAATGAGGGTTTCAACAATACAAAATGACAAGTCTATTCAAGTATTTGTAAAAGTCTTTTACTCAAAGAGATTAATTGCAATTTACCATCATTCTGCTCCCCATAAAAACGAGACGAAAAATTGAAGTCTTTTATGAAGAAATCCTGAAAAAGCGCGAAAGTTCCTCCTCCCTTGCAGGCTCTTCCATCTGTGAAAAAACATGGCTAGACTAGACTCCTTTTTTCAGGATTCTTTGACGAGAGGCTTCAATTAACGATTATTTCTCTACTATGTCATCCTGTCCCGTCGTCAATGCTTGCTCTCGCTGTTGTTGTGTCCTTCTTTCCCTTTGAAGTTTGAGCTCTAGCTCAATTTTGTGTATTTTCTCCTCCAAGAGATGGTAGTACTCAGATCGGGAGTTGGCAGTCTCGTACATTTCAGTCTCAACACTTCTGCAGTAGATTACTAAATTGACCATCCGTCTGTCTAACATGGCAGGAGGATCTGGGCTTAGAAAAATTGCTTGGACGATCCTCCTTACAAGATGGTCTCTAAGGTCAGGGGATATCTGGGTTTGCCACTCTTTTCTCCCTTCCATTTTCATCCTTAGTTAAAGTTGAAGGCAACCTATTTGTGTACAAGTATTTTAACGTTCAATTGACATTATATTTCAAGTTTATTTACCGGGAAATTTAAAATGGGGAAAACTTTAGCTATGAACTTATGAAGGAAAGCAAATTTTTGAAGAGAAATCTGTATTTTCTTTATCGTCTTAACCTCCTCTGAATACAAAATTGCGAATTGCGTTTTCCCCATTTTAAATAATAAAAAAATATAGATTTACGGTCAAGTTGAGGCACCTTTGTTGTGAGGAATGGTTTTTAAGTAAATTGGGCAGAGAATGGAAGGGATTTTAGAAACCCTCTTTCTGAAATTTGAAAATAGCCTCAAAGTTGAGCCCTGCTGTAGGGCGAAATTTGTTTGTATGAAATGGGCTTTACAGACCTCTGCTTGAATGGCCCAACAATTCAGGATGTGAAACCTTGTGCATGCTCGTATATACAAATTTATTAGGAAAAGGGAAGGGGGGACAAGATTGTGTGCACGAAGGACAGCTCACTATTGAAGGGGAGGGAGGATGGACGAGTTGATTACTCAGCAAAGGGAAATTCCAGTGTAGTGTCGTCATAGCGTGAAAAATAAGTTCATTTTACGTCTAAAGTGAGTCCGTCTTTGTCCCATTGATTCATGCACGTAATACGCAGTCCTGCAGTAAGTCTTGAACTAAAGACACTGAGTTTTTGCTTCTACTGATGACTTCAACGTGAGAGGGAAAAGAGAGAGGATTCTGAAGAATTTGACACACACAAGGAAAAATGGATTTTTACAGTTTTTTAGTCAAAAATTTTGACTCTAAATAAAAACGGAGGATTTTATTTTTTTCAAGATTGTACAAAACTTTGATTCCTGTTTTCAACAATAATTCTGGCTCGCTTCCTCTTTTTGCTGACCATCGATTTTAAAAGTGTCAGTGGAATTTCTACAATGTAAGATTATGAATTTTGTTCAATTTTTTCGTACAATTTTTAAAAAATAGAAGAGTTGAGTCCCGGCCATCATGAATTTTGGGCGTTTCATTGTATTGTGGATCTAAAATTATATGACTACTTTATTGTATTAGTATGTCTGTTCATGATGGGCCAAGTTTAAGTTCAAAACAGAGGTGCCAAATCGTGTGTGGGTGTGTGATTTTTACTTTCCCTCTTTTTCTGTTTCGTTTCTTCTCTTTAGTCTTTACTGTCAAATGTATTAATTGATTCCAAGCCAAAAAAGTGCTGGATGTTAATACGTTAAGTCCATTATCCATGAAATTTAATATTATGACAGAAATTAATTAGAGAACGGACATTTTCTTAGATTATTAAGAACAAAGCATGAAAAAGTGGCCAAGGATTATTGGGGTAATCTTAGAGTCATTTGTTTTACCTACGTCCTCAATTTAAAAGTTGTCCTGCGGTATATATACTGCACAGGTATAGGTGCAGGTACAGGTACAGGTGTAGGTATTTCTAAATTATTTGTGCGACATTTTCTCACTGGAAAGAGAGTCCCATACGGAAAAGAGGAACAGTTGAGAATTTTTATTTCAAAAATCTTCAGTCCAAGGAAAATGTGCCTAGTATGCACAATAATACTCTCATTTGAGCGAACTTGTCAGTCGTCTAGTCTGTACGGGGAAAATTTCCTAAATTCGTTCATCTCAATTTCAGCAATAATTTTTATCACAATTGCTCCGGCAAATTTTAATGGTGCTGTCTTTTGTTGCGTCCGCTGCTATTTCGCATACACTCTCAGGGTTACTGCATTTTGCTTTCCTTATTGTTTTATTGTATTCTTCATCATCAAATTCTTCTCCTCCTGTTACGACTGTTAGATCGCAAATGGCTTTCTCCATCCCGACACATATTTTTCCTTTCTTCTTGTACCTGAGATAAGGTGACACGTTTAGGCATCCACAGCGTTCATCTGCCTTACATTCCTGTCACCCATTCAAAACTGAAGGAATTTATTGCATTTTTATCATATCTGTCAGTCAAGCAAGTTTCAAATCAATCCTTGAACACTGGCCGAAGTCCAGATTTGTGTATTTTGCCATACAGAAACAACTCTGCTGAAATATTACAATGGGAGAACTCACCAAATTCTTGTCAAGGATGTGACAAATCATTTTCGAGAGCCAAGGTAGGGATGTAAATTCATTGACTGCGTTCTTATGTCGTTGCAGGATCTCATGTAACTCTTTCGGTTCCACCTTCTTGTTCTGCGCCAGTGCCCGGTAAAATTTACCATAGCCATATACCGGATAATTGATGACCTCCGTCATTTTTGTAAAGTTACAGGGACTTCCAAATTCACTTTCCACAACCTGACATTCATCCCCGTCCCCTCACTTGCCATCCTGGGTTGCATCCGCACTTTTTTGTTTCCGAATCACACCTGAAGAAATTGTACTTTGCTGGACCATCCGCGATGGCATTGTTCTTTCCAAAACAAGTCCTCTCCTGTTTCTTCAATTTTTCCACGGCAGTTTCCCACTTATCCACGGCTTTGTAAAAATCGCCGTAATCGAGTGCTTTGTAGATTGGTGCAACGTATTTTTGATGAAAGACAAAATCACAAGGACGATCCAGTACTGCAGGGATACGTACATGACAGACGACATTTTTGAAGAAAAATGGTAGAACGTATAGGAGGAAAGGCCATTGGCAGTTATTAATGAAAACTATTGGTAGAATTTTTGGAAAATGCTTCATTTCTAGGCGATTTTATGATTGATTCGACTAAATTGAGTTTATTTTTCAACAACAGATAAGGTGAGTTTAAACAAGATTCTGGAGACACATTTAATTTTGGTTTTGAAATTGATATTTGTCAAGGCTCTGCATGCTCGTGTTTCCCAACCTGGAGGAAAGATGAGGGGTCTTGCTAGTAACGAAAACTAAGGCACTTTCGGCCGTAAGCGGCCGAATTCTAGAATTTAGAGTCTACATTGTAGACTACAAAGTTTGTAGTACAAACAGTCTAAGACTTTAGCCAAGGCCATGTTGCAATGGTGGGTAAGTTTGGACTGAGTTTGTTCTTTAGTTGGCTAACTTTTTTTTTGAAAAAAGTTAGTCTCCTCACATACACACACACTTTCGATTCTCCCCAATTTTCTTGTCATTCGTCATTTGGATCTGTGTGTGTAACACTATAGAGTATATAAATCATTTGAGACGTCAAAATCGTATTGAGAGAATACGAAATGGTAGGATTCATCTGGCAAAAATTTTTACTTCGATTTAAGTGTGAGTGTAGATTTATGGAATAAATGAATTCACATGAAAAACCCTGTATACAAATAAAATTATTTTAATCCAGGACTCTCGCTTTTTTCATTGTTTGTTTCCCGCATTGTTGACAATATTTGCATAAAAGTCAGTCATCTTGAAAGTCTTTAATTTCAGCAATCCTCTTTATCACAATTACTTCGGCAAATGCTAATAGTATGTTTTTCTGCATCCGCAGCTTTTTCGCACACACTCCCAGGGTTACTGCACTTTGCCTCCATCGTTATATTCTGGACTGGACTTTTGTAGCCGGTAGGACCGACTACTGTTAACCTACAAATGCCTTTCTTCATCCCGACGCATTTTTTTCCTTTCCTTTTGTACCTGAGATAAGGTGAAACGTTCAGACATCCACAGCGTCCATTTTCTTTGCATTCCTGTCACCAATTCAAACATAAAAGAATTTGTTGCATTTTTGTCCAGCAAGTCTCAAATACAAATTTTTTGCTTCTGATGACGACCGAAACCTGGATTTACTAATTTTACCCCGCAACCACAATAATTATGGTAGAGAGATATGTCAAAACTTACCAAATTCTTGTCAACTGTATGGCAAATCCTTTTTGCAGCCCAAGGCTGGGATGTTGAAATGATGATTGCGATTCTATGTTGTTGTATTATGGAACTTAAGGTCAGAGTAAGGATGGTTCGGACAGATAGTGCCATCCAGCTTGAACGCCCATAGTGCCATCAAATAGTACCACCTTAGACTCCGCCCCATACCGTTCAACTTGACTAAGGTACCTTATGCATTTCTCATTTTCACACACACACAGTCTAAATAATTGTAATTAAATCATAAAATTACCCAACACAAATTTATTATCAATTAGATGGTATTAAAAGAAACAATTTTTGAATAGCTTGTTTAGAACAAGAAAATGAGTGAGATAAGGAAGATGAATTAAACTCATTAAACCCCAATTTGACAAAATCCAGGAAAAACTTTAGCCGCATCCAAAAGAAATAGTTTGAATAGCCCTCCACGATGACGTTTTTCACGATCAGTAGTCACTTTTAGAAAGTGATCCCTGTACAGAAATTCTCCTGAAAATGTACAATTCA
>WJFB01004454.1:0-10032 GCA_009870185.1 Pygmarrhopalites habei | reverse complement strand
TCAGAAGACAGGGAAATTTCATGAGCAATATTCCGAGATACAGCCAGTCAAAGTCGTGTCAACTTAGAGAAATCACCCTGTATGCAGTATATAGGAAACATTCTCTCTAGCCTCTTTCTCTTCCCTGACCAGTATGACAGTCATAATAAATGCTGACAAAATGTGAAAATTCTCTAATGTCATCTTTGTTGTAATAATATATTTTCTCCCTTCAACCTATCTCTCTTCCAATCCTTGTTCCTATGATTTGTTTTTTTTGTACGGACGGCAGCTTTAGCCTTCTTTTTTGTATAATATAATATTTTTAATAGACGTTTTTCTTTAAGAAACACCAGTCAGAATTTTATTCAAATTATCCATCATCATATATTTGTTGACTTTGTGTAAGTAAGACCCGTTAATCAGGAATATAAGGGCAATTTTCCCCCTACAATAAATTTCTTCAACTACTGAGAACTTTTTCTCACTATTTTGATGTCAATTACATTAATTAGTTTTTTGTAAATAATTAATAGTCTTCTGTCTTGTAGAGCGAGTTAAATAAATTCAGTCATCCGGCATTCCTGTTATTTTTTCGTCGTGCATTTAATTGTCTACAATGGTCGTGGTTAAACCCCCAGAGAGTTGCGCGTGTATTTGTGTGCTTGGTACTCATTAAACTCAACCGTTTTTAGAATTCCGTTATTATTTCAAGGGGACAAAAAACAAAACAAACTTCATATTAACAGGATTAGCCGGTAAACGAAACTTATTTGAATGAAAAATCTTCAAAAATAATGTTTTGAATTTGGACGATATTCAAGCAGTGAAACTCAGACCAATCATATTGAAATAACTTGTGAATTTGTGGAATGATGAAAAACTACTTTCCCCCTACTCTCTAATGTATCTTTCGGTTCACTCACAGTCATTACTCCTGTACACACAAAGAAAAAGTACGTGAAAGCACTCAGTTTCTCCATGATTCTCACATAATCACTACATTTTTGTCATATTGAAATTGTCCCCATTCAGACTGTCTCAAACTGATTCCCCGCAGTAAAATTAGATATTAGTTTATGTAATTGTGACGCGAATTTTGGTTCATTAGTACAGGCATTTTACATAGTATTTTTTGTGATCCCACTATACACTTAAAGAGTAGCTAGTACAGTTTCTGCTCCTGGTAAAAGTCATTATTGCTACAAACAAGTAAGACAGAGAATAGAGAGAATATCATATAATAATAATATTGTGTGTCGTGTCGTGTGTATATGTGTGAGAAGACTTTATTCTGTGTTCAACTGTCACACAACCGTGGTAGCCACACTAATAGTACATACGAGATATAATGACTATATACCCAAAACTAGAAGAATTTGAAATTAGGTGATGCTAACTTCCTAATTTTCTTACTGTTGAGATGTCCCGTTAAATGATCCCATTTATTCTCACAAGTTCATCCCAGTCCACGGGATTTTTGAAAACTTCCTGTTCTAACCATACCTCGTAATTCTCCTTGAAGGTGCTCGTCAACTGAACTGGTCGACCCAACACGCTAGTGATACATTGATCCACAGGTTCAAAGTCTGGCAGAAGCTACACAATAAAACAGTTTTTAAATATCCAGTTTCCTCGATAACTTCCAAATTAATTGGCCAGAGCCATTTCATTCCAAACACAAACATTACATAACCAGTGAACACCAAATGATGTTTTTTTTAAAAAAAACATTCACACGTAACCTTATCAAACAGGAGAAACTGTACTAACCTTCGATGAATCACCATATCTTCTACTGTTAAAACGATCAACGGCAGCACGAAGAGAACATTCTTCCGCCTGGAAGTCCCATGGCCTAGCATCCAGATCTGAAAAGAAAAATTTTAAATATTTTTCAATGCAAACATTTCATCGTGAATTCTCATAATTTTTGAGTCGAAACGAAATTTATTTCAACCATCAAATGAAAAACAAAATTCTCAAGTATCCCTGACACACAAATTTCCCTTTCATGAGATTATGATCATATCAAACCGGAATTCTGAGTGTTTCTTCCGACAATGAATCAAAGGGTAATAATCAACTTTTTAAAAAGTTCGAACTAAATGTCCCTATATAAGGCTATCTGGAGGAAATATCACATCCTGGATATATAACCCCGCACATTGGATTGCAAGAACAAGAGAGCCATACATGAACGGTTCTAAATAAAAGAGCTATTATTTGCTTCCACACTCGGACTTTGCCTTCCAGCTACAGTCAGCCAAATCGCCCAGTGTGTCTGTCTATGTGTATTATTTTGTAAAAAAGCAGAAAATGTATTCAGTATTCGGTGTCATTAAAAGAACTCGGCTTTCACATTATTTCACATTTTACTATACTAAGCACACTACACAGCAGCTTGCGGGTCAAAGATTTAACTTCAAGTCTCTCTCAGTCAGTCCAAAAAAGGAATCGTTTCCCTCCTTCTCCTTACGCTTATAGCCATATAATAATAGTTACAAAAAAATTACACTCTCTCCTCTCACTTTCGTCTCGTCCAAGTACTCAGTTCTCCTCCTTCCCCTTCTAGGAGGAAGAAATAACACACACATTCTAATCCCATTTTTTGAAACTGCTGCATTTTTTCAAAACTTTCAGTCATTTCACTCTCTCTCTCTCTCTCTCTCTCCTTTACTAAAACATTAACAGACGACCAAGACATCTATTACAAAGTCAAAATGCTCAACATGTCGACTTAAATCAAAGTTGCCATTAATATTGTATGTACAATATTACCTCCATAATTGTAACTTACATAATGGATATGTCCCCCTACACGATTATTATGCAGAAGAATTTTTTTGACTCACCCTCTCCTTCACTACAATTTCAGCGTCAAACTAAATACCTAATTTTTGAACACTATTACATTACAAAAAACTACACTATAACAATTATTCTTCAGAAAAGAGGAAAATGACTGTCATTTACTTCCCAATTACCCCTCACATTACCACATTCAAAAAACCATTCATACTTTACATGAAAATCAATCATCAAAATCAGATATTTTAAATCAGCCTTATGCTCAAATGGCTAGTTTGGATTTTTTTAAAAAACAAATGCTTCTTTCCAGGAATTTATCCTAAATTTTTTCATTTATGCTAAAAAGGTTTGAGTAAAAAATTGGGACAGTTGATACTAACTTCGATATAACTCTACCAAACTTATTTACATATTTTATGCGTAGTAAAAGCTCTGCACCTTAAATAATGTATGCGTAATAATGACCACGTATATTTCATACGCTCCTAAGTTTGGCAAAAAAATAAGACGTACATGTATGACATGCATACATTTATATATTATAGTCAGAGAGTGAATTGATGATGATAAATCTATTTACTATTATAGTTCCATCTGAAAAAAGCAGCAACTCCAGAAATTCATCACAATTAGGAGATGAACGGCAAGGAGAGAAGAGGAAAGGGAAAAAAGTATCTCTGCCTACATGCAAGAGTAAAATTCTGCTTTTTCTCCGCTCCTCACACTCTCGTCATCACCCTCCGTCCTTTCTATGTATCCTCCCTCAGTCTTCCACTCAGCAACATTTCTGAGAACATTTCTCATTTACCCAAAACTCAATTTACAAAGGTATTTTTCATCCTTTTCCTGTCAAAAACTCAGTCCGTACAAGTTTCTAAACCAAAGGTAAATCATCCTTGCTTTCTTCCAGCCCTTGCACTCTGCATACTATTAAATATGTATACCATCAACCAGTCTTACACGGAAAAAAGTTGAAGAGAAAACTACAAAATACATGATGACACTCATTAATTTTCAAGTATTTCAACACAACTCGTGACATTTCGTATTTTTGCATATTATTACATCTCCAGTCCGTTGCAAACAAAAACAAAACTAAAGCAACAATAAAATTCACAGCCGACGTGATATTATAACATCACAATCGCACACATACCCTCATTTATATTTAAATATTTTTTGTCAAAAAAAATTTGTGACTTGTCGGTCTAGAAATCCTCAAACCCGATGTAGATTTGAGTCGTGATTCAAACACACAACACACACATAACAATATTAGTTGTATGAAACTTCTCCCTTGTACAAATTCCACTGTATATCAACAAATTCACCGACACAGTCTTAATTTGTTTGTAATGTTTGTATGTCGGTGTATTCAACACACTGCGTTCACATTAAAAGTATAATGGATTAGTATCATACAAAATTTGTCGGGTTTCATGAAATGCAAATATTTCACAACCCTCACTGGACTTATTTGAACAGTACAATATATATATTTATACAGAAAATAAATAATCGGCACAATCCCTACTTTTATCATTTTCCAAAGTCCAAATTTAGATTCGTCGACTTTGCACTTTTATAAAGAATATATACAGAAGTATTATCTGTCATCAAAGCTAACTCTCAAGTTCAACAGATTCATTGTTATCCCTTTGGACTGTGTCAATCCCCAATGTTCAACAGCTGCACCTGTGAGGGAGGTCTAGATAAAATCTGTGGGAGTGATGTATGGAGATCTATCAATTGTATATTTATCAAATGAAATCAAATGTTTAATAATAAGCTGATGCAAAGTCTGCGTGTGTCGGTGTCTTGCCTTTCTTCTTGAGAATCAGATTAGGAGTGTCATCCACAATGTAAATATAGCATGAACGATTCTCAAAGAATCGGATCTTAAATACGGTTCAAATTATTTTATCATACAGGAAAGCAACAACTATCCTTAAGACATTCCCGTTCGAACAATAAAAGAATGCTGATCATGCAACATGCTAGATTGTTAAAATGGAAAATTAAAAATACAATTGTGAATTTGTATTCGTCATATATGCAAGACCCTTTTGGTTAGACATTTAATTACAAAAAAGCTCCATCGTTTACAAGTATGATTCTTCAACTTGGGCGTTTCCGATACAATTCCGTTGAAAAACGTAACATGGGGTAGTGTGGTGACAGTCAAACTCTCCCAAAACAAACAAACACGGATACTCCAGCCGGATCTAGATCTAATACACATACTGTGCTACGCATTCAATTCAACTAATAGATAACTTGAAAGTGAGATCTAGGAAATGCTGATTTATGTATGTATGTACCTAAAATAATTACATTAATTTGTACGTAAATCAATTACATATAAATGCACACAAACACCACATTCACAGCTATAGATATAAAACTAGATCCGTATGAGAAACACGTACCTACATGACCGTTAATTCGATTCACAGACAAACAAAACAACAATCATCATACAATTTATGTTATACGGCGTACGGGTTTGAATTATTAGGATTCCATTATCATCTCCATAGGAGTGGGAGACAAAAATGAACAAAAAAAATCGTCATGTACACCTATACCAAGTAAGTGACATAACAACAGACATATTACCACAGATGTAGACCACAGTACACAGACATGGGAACCTCACCCTCTTTTTTAGCATTTGAAATGATCAAGGTAGTTCCAGAGGCCATATCAATCTTGCATACATTTTCTACATAATCTTTCCCCTTTTACATCATAAACAAAATCAGGTAATAATACCTATAGATCATGTGTGTAAGTGATGTACGTCTTAAGGACACACAGAGTCATCATCATGTGGATGTGGATATAAAAAAGCATCCTTGCATGAAATCACATACACGATATCCGACCTTCATAACTATATCTATGGCATGTACATGATTGTTGATAGACAACCAAAATTCTAGTTTCACGTCGTCGTCGTCAAACACACACTTTATCCATGCCTGCCTTTAAATTTGAATTTGCATATAGTCATGCAACAATGTACCCCCACAGGATTTTATTTGATTAGTCAGAGCACAATTATAAAAAGAAAAAGGAGTGAGGAACGCTTCAGTGCTTTTTTACAATGCCGTACAAATTTGAATAATATATATATTTACTCCTCTGTCGCAAGTCTTAAAGACACACTACAATAATATAGGTACTCAAGCAAAATAATCCATGGTGTTCTATCTAGCGGTTACCCCCACAATACAGTGATGAGTCTTTTGCGAAAATTCTCTCAAAATGATAGAAATTTAAATGGAAAAATATTCCAGGCTCCTGGCAAATGTGTGTCTGGATCCTTTCAAATCAAAAGGATGACTCTCAATATCCTAATGTGAATCGCCAAGGGTGATGACAGTCTAAAAATGTGTCCTAGGTTAAGAGAGAGAGAGAGAGTGAGTGTGTAAGTGTACTTGCATCGATACCTGTGCCTCACGTTCGGACTCCACGCACACACACACGTTGTGAAACACAGGAACCGAGAGAACTACCCTTGCATCATTCATATTCATCCACTTAAAGTTTAATTTATGCCCGAGTTTGAGGACACTGTGACAAAATTAGAATTTACAACCTGAGTTCATTACACTCTTCTATTATAATACATTAGAGTGAGCGCGTACTTCCTACAGCTACACACAGTGACATACACACCGGATAAGAATATTCCATGAAATGAAGTTTGCCCGTTAAATAATAAATGACACTCTCCTACAGATATACTCTAATAATCTCTCCTTTGTTTTTGTCCCCTCCATATACAGTATACATAGTTTTTTGCATCAATGACAAGGAAAGCGCATTTAAGTTTGCTTTCGCTCTTCTTCATTCTCTTGATTCTCTCTCTCTTGCATTTCATTTTCACAACTACGACTACACACTACTCTGGAAGGAAGTAGAATATCCGTGTACATTATATAGCCTATCATAAACATAATATGAAAAGTAAAACTTGACAAAGATGGCATATATAAGGAACGATAACAACTACAGAATGTACATACGCCTCTCTATCCATTATAAAGTACACATGATGATACAAGAGAGAGAGAGAGAGAGAAGACCAATTGAAAATTGGAGAGGCAGAGGAGATGAAAACTTCCTCTGCCTCTCTCTCTCTCTTTGACAATGACACTGAATCCCTTTCAACGTACGCCACATAAACTTCACGGGGGATTAAACTCGTTTATGACCAAAGGTTCACGCGACAATTCACGAGAAAAGTCATTCCTTCCTCAATATGCGTAAACAGTACGGAGCTCAGCTGAATCTCACCCAAAAACCCCTTAAAATCTCAAGTGTCCGTAATAAAACTGTGTATAATAGACTACCAGTGAGATACATTGGTGCGTAAAGCCTTCCGCAATAATTTTCAACCTGAGTCCTACACTAAAGACACTTCTACACAGTACACTCACATTTGGCACTATCGTAAAATTCTTGCCAATTTTCCTTCCTCAATACAACAAGACACAAAATTCAACTTCCTCCTCTGTAATGTTCAGTGCTTTAAATCATAAAGTATTCACACCCCCCAAACTCAATTCAAGGTTGTCGTTCAACTTTCAAGATTTTCCAGGTTACACACCCACCCACACAGAAAGAGAAAATCATGACAAAAACCCGTCAAAACCAATCTACTCCCCTTTAGAAACCAAGAGAAGAGCAGTCTCTACAATTTATGGGGCACTGACGTATCCCGTGCCGTTCTTTGAACATGATACACATTCGGTCATCAACTCAATACACATCCTAAAAGTGTCTACAAAGATCAGTTTACCTGGGTTTTTACAATAAAAACAATGTGTTATATAATACAACTCTTCCCTTCCAAAAATTTTGAATCCTTTCATCAACTTTTGTAGTTGAACTAAACGTGCGGCAAAAAAAGATGAACTCTATTTTTGTGTGTATGAAGTATGAATAGAATACTTTCTTCTCACTGTTGTCCATCCTTATTATTATCCTATCTTGCGACTTTCTACGTATGAGTTGTTAGGTTACAGGGATAGCCAATACAAAAATAATAATATTACTTCACACAGCCATTATCATAATCTTATTATATTGCGTGTGAAATAAATTTACCTACTAGGAACCCTTCCACACTGTCTACACGCACTACGCACCACCGCCATGTCTTTAAAAAAAGATATACTTTACGAACACATAATTATTTAATGCATCTTTCTTCAAGTCAAACTATATTAAAACATGTGTAGAGTGAGAGAGATAGAGAGGGAGACTTTTTTTTGTCTTTGAAAATTTTTGAAATTGGGCAAGTTAGATCCACCGTTGCGTGTCATCGATGTAAAAGCAGACAAGGAAAATGAACTATATATTATTATAGGTATATGCGTTTATAGAATCATCACATGTTGAAATCAACATGAACATAAACATTACACTTTTTCCTTATTCTCAGATTCATGTACGTATAATATTAATAGGACATGGAAGTCCACAACAGTTTGTGTGTGTCTGAATCAAGAATCATTTAGTATCATTTCATTTAGAATAGTATAAAGGAAGATTTTTAACTTTTCGAAATGTGTAATAATAGGACAACAATATCTGCACTTTGGTACTATGTATCGTATATAAGCAATTGGATAATAATAATATTAACCTGTGTACTTGATCTTAGACACACAAAAAAAGTTCCCAGACTCTCTCTCTCTCTCAAAATGAGAGGGGAAAGGGAAAAAAACAAAGACGTATGCAAATGCAACAGAAACAAAGTACCTTCTTTTCACAATATAACAGCAAATAGAACACAAAGGATAATTCTGGTGTAGTCTGAGTAAAACTACGACGCAATTTCTCAAAGTTTTTGATACAAAGTTTGACGTCCCTGTCCAACTCCTACCAAGAACATATTATACATACTGCAATCATAAGATAGTTGAAAATTATACACTACCCTTCCAAAATCATTTTTTAGACGATGAAGGATACTGCACCAAAAATTATCAATTAAGAAACTCAAGTTTCAATTTAATCAACCAATTTATCAAAAATCTGTGAGTGCTACCAAACAAAATGACTACACGGAGATGATAAAAATGATAAAGAGGGATACTCACACAATGGTACAGCATGTACACTTTATGCAGTACATGTACTGACCATGAAAAGACTCTCTTTAGTCTAGGTCTAGAGGGATTTAAATGAGAAAGGAATTCTCAACTTTATATGTAATGACTCTCTCTCTCTCTATAATATTATATGGAAGTATGGTTCACCTGCATATCCAGACACCTGCAGCTATCTACCTACATGGATCAAGAGCAACGTCCTGCCTTCCCGAATCACCGCCAATTCAACGTTTCCCTCAAGGTCAACTTCTTTTTTTCCAGGTCCAGACGCTTCAAAAGCGCTTGTGAGAGGTGTCTGCTCTCACACTATCATCATCCCCTCAAAAAACGTTTTGTCGAATATTTACCCTCCCTCTCATAAACCTATGCCTTCTCACATACGTATTACCTGTCCACATACAAAAATATCCTTCAAGCCTTCCTGCTTTACCAATGCACATGTTCTTACACAATCCACCCAACATTTGCAAAGCGCATTTCTGCACAAAAAAGCACTTTGTCCGTGATCAGAAAAAAAACTCTCTCCGCCCATTAAAAACAAAAACATTCGAACGTAGAATGTATTGAGAAATGATGAAATGTAATATTTGACTAAATTTCCTCGTCTCACAAAATTGACTGTGAAATCATATCGAAAGAAATATTTGTTTTAAAAAAATACTTCATATTAGTTT
The DNA here is from genome assembly GCA_009870185.1 of Pygmarrhopalites habei. Lineage (NCBI taxonomy): Eukaryota > Metazoa > Arthropoda > Collembola > Symphypleona > Arrhopalitidae > Pygmarrhopalites > Pygmarrhopalites habei. The sequence goes on along the minus strand of WJFB01004454.1, from coordinate 440 downwards.
TCTCCAAATTATCTTTTAAAAAGACATTATAAAGATGACAGCTTATTTACAGGCCGCGCACTGATTATATGGGCGACTTTGAAATGCCCGCGATTTTGTTGAGAGAGGGGCGGGGTGCCGAGTTTGACCCCAGAATTAAAGCCTGGACAATTCTGATTCAGACTGCAAAGTTTCAGAATCTCATGACCTACCCTTTCTACACACGGTCAATTTTAGAAAATGATTCCCAAAAAAAGTTTTCCAAAACTGATCCTTTTTCACTCCGTTTTGCTATTTTGCGTTGCAGGCTATAGATTCATGCGACTACAAAATCCCACCAAAAAATATGAAATTTTTACCACGTACTGAGTAATAAATGAGTAAGCAACTGGTAATTCTGAAATTGACAGATAGTCACGGGTCACTGAGAACCGAGGTCATTATTTTGAAAAGGTCAAAAC
>WJFB01004453.1:0-10035 GCA_009870185.1 Pygmarrhopalites habei | reverse complement strand
AGAAAAAAAAAAAATTTCCTGAAGCCAAATTGGGTTTTCTGGAGATATCTTCGGGGTTTTTAGTCTAATGGGACCCCAACAAGTCCGAAAAAAATTATTTCGGCCGGTGGTGCCATGGTAAATGAAAATGTACGAAATTATGGACCTGTATACTTAATAACGAAATAAATAAAACTTTGATTGCCAAAATATCAAGTTACATATTTTACCTATAAGCTACAGTTGCTGTTGAATCAGTGGAAGTTCTTAATGTCCTCCATAACGCTTGCATCAGTTCAGCACGAACAGGTTGTATATGCTCATAGAGAAACTCTGGTTGCAAGTTGTCAACACACAATTCAAGAGTTCTTAGTCCTTGGCTAACTAATGTAGGAGATCCATTTAATGCTGACACCAAAGGGTCCATCAACATTGGCAAGTAGGGTAATAAACTGCTGAGTCGAACAGGGACGGTCAAACACAACTCTACAAATAGATCTTTCATGTGCTGCTTATGCAAGCCGGATTGCAAATTATTCAAACCTGCAATTTAAAACAAACATTTATTAGTTGGTTCCATACTGACATATTGTTTTTTGTGTAAAAAATCTCTTGTCAGCACTATGCAATAATTGATTCTTTTAAAAATTCAATTTTTAAAATTCAAATGTGAAGGAAATACCATAGACTTTCTTATCTAATGATAATGTCTCTATCGGATGAAAAGAAAAATTTACCCTGCAATAAACTCGGCAAAAGTGGAAGAAATTCTTGGTACAATAGATCATGACTTCCACCTCCAATTGAACGAAACAGTGCTCTCAAAAGTAGAAAATAATTGAATGGATCTTTTGCATTCAATGCCAACTCCATGGACCTAAAATTTCAATAATATGAATATTGCTTATTCCATTCTGATTAGAAACAAGTATAAAATGCGTACAAATTGTTTTTAAAAACACAACAAATAATATTACAAGTACCTGTTAACAATATCTCTCAAATGTGGGCGAAGCATTTGTTCATTCTCTTGTGGAAATAGACTCACAGATCCAAATACGAGTTTAAATAACCTCAAATACAAATTGCTCTTTTCAATGTCATCTCCACCCATCTCCGGCATCTTGTTCAACAAATATTCAACTAAAATTGTAGCAAAAATGGCTGATGTGGATGGATTAGCCAGTAAATTATTTGCTACAACTTGTAGAGCACTGTTTTCATATATCCTTTCCACAAGGTAGTCAATACTAACAGTGAAAATTTCTCGGAATGTATACATGTTTAACAGGGTGAACTAAAATGAATATAAGAGATACATTAGTTCAGTTTTACTTTGTTGTTACATAAGGAAAATATACAAATTATAATATATAATTTAAAAACTTACTGCTCCAGCGAAATATTCCAAAACTTCTTTTTCTTCTTTCGATCGAACACCCTGATTAACCGGTCGATTTTGGGCTACTACTACCGGAACAACGTTTGACGCGTTTGTCAAGGGTCCATTCACAGAATAGATATCTACAGCTTTCAATCCCCATCTCATAAGCTTCAAGTAAACCTCAGTCTCTTTTGGAGTAAATTGTTTGTACACTGAAACTGAACCAGCTGGAATTTCTGATCCAACTCCCTATAATCAACAGTAAAAGTGAAATTAGTTAATAGCTAATATATACTAAAGATCGATATTACTAACTATAGATACCTAGTCAAAAATTATTGTCATAAACAATTTGATAAATTTTAAAATTAACCTTGCAAGATGCAATGCCCCAAGAAATAGTTTTGACAGCACAGATAACTGTTTTGATGAGAGCACGACACTCTGTAAATGAATAGTTTTGAAGACAAGCGACAGGTATAAGACCATGAGACTTTTCCTCTCTTTCCTTTTCTTCGTTACTTTTACTAAAAATATCATCTTCTTCTTTCTTTGGTTGTACTGCTGGCTGACTCGTAGATTGAGTACCGCTGAAATAATAGTAATAAAACAAGAAGATATCCAATTTCGATATGCTTCCACATTCAACAATATGCTTAATATCTAAAAATATGAGCCAAGTAGGCTAATAGTCATTCAATTTTCTTACTATTTTTCTTGAAAGTATGGCACATGGACTTGTGCAAACACTCTAAATTTCAACACCAACATTTCCAGCATTCTCATGAGAATTTCCCTTCCATTCCCTCCTTCCGACTCTGTTTTTAGTCGAATACTTTCCACCAAATTGAATAACAATTTGCAGGACATTGTTTGAATGCTATATTAAATAAAAATTCAATTACTACAACATATAATAATTGAGTTACAGTATTACAATTTGCTAAATGACAAATGCATGTTATTTTAAACTTTACCTAAGAGGTAAATTATCGTCGTGAACATTGCAACCGAAGAACATTACGGCTCGATTCAAGTCGGCTAGTGTCAGATGCTGTCGCACATGATGGACCAAATCAGCTAATGTACTATAAGCTAGTGGTTTTAATGTTTCATTTACTGTCCACCCTTTCCCGAGAAGGACCGTTTCATCAAATAGTTGCTCCATGTGTGGAACAAATTCTGTTAAAACATAACGTGATTACTACTTATTACTGTATTACAATGTATTTACGTAACTTCTTGGAAACATGTCTTGACAGTAAATAATTCTAATACATTACGTGATAATACTTTGCACTACACAACATTAGTACTTACTGTATTTAAGATCCGTGGCCATGATATGCCTTGCAGCAATGAACAGCTCTCTCCGCAAAGAAGCAACTTCCATCGGGCATTGTTTTAGAAGATTGATAAGGCCGTGAACGAGTAAATTACTATGTTGTACTACCACTTCCTGATAAAGCTTAATAATGTAAGCTAGGAAAGACAGCGTCTTTACTTGAGCCCCCATAAATTCTACTAATATTTCTTTATTGAAATTAGAGTTGAGTCTACAAAGGGACAGACAAAAAGAATACAAATGATCTATGATCCTTTTATAATTATTGTCATACGTTGTTGTGAAGATTATTCTAAAAGTTGTCAAACTAATAATATTACTTTTTTAGTTAAATTCAGGTGAATACCTTTGTTGTGGATTTGGTTGAAGCGTAATTGTGTTCATGACTATTGGTATAAAATCTGCTACTTCATTTTGAACACTAGTCTTATATATTTGATACATTACTGTAAGGAAATGAATTCATATATATCAATTTAAATTTCTCTTTCAGTCGTCATGCAATACGCATGAAATATTATGATTTAAAATTGAAATTGTTACTCACAAACAACTATAATTGGTAATTCTTGAAGGACTTTGAGAGAATTGCTTGATTTTGGTAATACATTGTACTACAAAAAAATAATTCAAGAGATTGACTTCAAAAATAAGTTTGGCGAAAACTTGTAAAAGCATTAGTGGAACACGTCAATAATTTATTATTTCCATTTACCGAAATGATATTGCCATCCGGAGCTTTCTTATCACTCTGAAAACTTGTCATGGCATAAATCCCATCCAAAATTGAGCTGACATTGATGTCATTTATATCCTTGATTTTTATAGGACTTTTTGGCTCAAAAATCTTGTCCTAGAAAACGATTTGATGATTGGGTCAGTTTTTTTTATAGTCTCAAAATTGAATTCAAATCATGAAGTGAGTATCAGAAAAATAGTATTACGTTCGATGGCTTACCATGTGACCAGGAAGATCATTATATACAGTTTTTATGAAAACAAGGAACCGTTGAACGTCTGGTGTGAACTGAGGACGGAATTGTTTATGCAACTCAATAAGAATTCGTAGACAGATGATAACATTTTCTTCATTGTCAATCTGAATAAGCTTAAAAGCTGTCTCCAGAATTTTCTTTAACGAATTCCTAAGTAAATCATTGGGTGGTAGTCGGTGAAGGATCTCCAACACCAATTTTCTTGCTTGCTACAAGAACGAAAGCAAGAAAAATTATTAAACAAAGAATTTAATGACCTTAGTTATTGTTACATTGACAAAGAGTTTGCCACCTAATCTAGTACTAACATATTTAAATGATGTTGGAAATTTGTACCTGTGATGTGAATTCTGCAACAAACTATATGTCGGAAAGAATACAGTTTAAGTAATATAATTTGATATTTTCTGTCAAATATCTCAAAATTTGTGAAAAAATTTGTATTTGTACAACATAACATACATATTACAATTTACATGTATCTAAATGGAGACGTAATAGTACTTACTTGAGGCTCTCCATCCTGTAAATACTTGAGAAATATTGGAACTCCAGTTTCCACAAATTGGGCATACCACGGGGACTCGAGAATAGACTGTTGAAGACAAATAAGAGAGTGATGAAGCGGCTTTGGGACCACCAACTACCTTTGCAATCTTGGATGTCAAATAGTGGACTTACCTCGAAATGTTCATTAATTTCCTGTAAAGTTTTCACTCGAGCGTCGTCTTTGACATGCGGATCCAGCAGTGTCTGCAACAACGTGAGATAATGCTCCATCGTCAAAATTTTTTAACAATTTCAGAAAAAACTTTTCGGCATTTTGAAAAAACTGGTAGGCGCCAACGAAACTGGCTGTGGATAGTCTCTCCCTTTGTAGCACGGCTTTGTTCTTTTTCTTTGTAAATAAACAACCTCACAGTTCACAGTGAATGCTATGTACATAAGTTAGTAAACCATAATTTTAATAAAATCAATGAAAGTACACTTTTTAATTTGCTTCACATAGTTCGAGATATGACATGTTGTATCATGTGCATAATTATTTTATTGAGATATTCATTTTTTACTATAATATATCCATATGTATGTAAAGTGAAGATGAGTAGTATGGGTTAATTTGTAGTCAAAATTTTTGATTCGATATTTGATCAGACAATATTATAATGATCACGTTCATCGACATCCGGGTAGTATGGAGGAACTGTTGTTGTTGTCGTCGTCGTCAATGATGTTCTTGTCAGGGGAGTTTCGCAAACATAATGTAACTGCTGAATACAGTTATTGCTAGACCACCGATATCTTTAGAAAAAACGTTGGCACACAATAATCCATTAAGTTTACAATGTAATATTACAAATCTCATCTCATATGTACGTTTTTGATAATTTTATACCTATTCCGTGAGTCCATGTAAAGACACATCCATTGGTCAGATGGAGAAAGATGTTGAACACTTGTAGATACAAAGGCACGCTAAAGTACAGAACAGTTAAATAATAAATATTTACTCAGACACACAAAAGAAGCCATAATATTATTGTGTGATAACAATAATTAAGGCTCCACTATAGTTGTCTGGTCCTTAGTTTAGTCTATAGTCGCTAATCATTTTCTCCCGATTACAGTGTACAAGAGTATATTTAATATAGAGATTGGGAACACTTAGTAATAATTAAATTCACCTGATTTTCAATTTGATTCCCCTGTGCTGCCCAAATCCATTTGTCTTGTATCCACATTCCCCCAATCCATCTCCCAAGTTGTGCTTTCGGCAAAAACAATAAAATGCACTAGTAATGTATATATTTTTCAGTGCTTCAACTTTCACAAGATTGTTTTCTACCTACCCAGTTCTCTTCTCTCCAAGTAATTTCGCAATGAATTATCTTCGTATTCCGTTGCCAAGACTGCTAATTGAGCATTCATGTCTCTGCACCTGAAATGCGCTTCCTGCCTATTAAAGTAGATCAAAATATTACAAAAACATTTCACATAGTTCATAATAAGCAAGAATGACAAGATGATATTGTATTGAATCAGAAGAAAAGTTACCATGAAGCTATTTCTTTACTGAGGTAATAGCAGCTATTGGCCAGTCTGATGTACCTGCCCAAGTTCAAAAAATATCAAAAGGTATCAAAAAAATTTTTTTACACAATCATCCCTGTCTAGTAAAACAGTGAGACTACTGAAAATACAAGTTTATTAGCCAATCTATAAAATATGATGTCTTACCTTATATTCGACGAGCTATTATTCGGGCATTTGTACCTCGGCTCTCCTAGCATGAAAATATGATCACAATTAGTTACATAATGTGACTTACATTCGTTGAATTAACTTTTAGAACTCACCTTTAGCCTGGTGACAAATGAGGAAGGCAGACAAAACTAAGAGAATGACTGATTTCCTTGTCATGTCAATCATTACTCTGTTTTATAATGTGAAGGTTCAGAAGGACGTGTCCAGTTGTATAAATTGATTTCAAGAAGACAACTTTCCTATCCGAAACTCGGGGTTACTTACGCTGGTTGCCCATCCACTCTGCTCTAGCTAAATGAGACTGCTCAGTTATACTACTTGGGTTGTAAATATTTAGAAAGAACACTGGTGACGACTTGATTAGAGTTAATTAATCAGAAGGACGTTGGTGTAATGGTGGTTGTGGTCAAAGGGAACGAAATCACGAGAGGTTCTAATCCTCCTATGTCACAACGATGATCCTATCGAAAAAATAAGTTTACGGGTGATAAAGTTTCATGGGTGCCAAATGTCATGTAAAATTAAAATTAAGAGATGACAAAAATCTGTGAGGAGATGAGAGACAAGCGTTGAGAGACTGTACAGGATAAAAGTTGTTCATGTGCGTTAGTCCACAAATGGAAATGTAAAAACAGTTTCGACGACAAATACAGAAGAAAAAATTAGGCTTCATTTTAAAAGGATATGTGTACAAGTGTAAGACATAGTTAAATGTTTGTAAGCTTATATATTCAAGTGCAACTCTCTCTCTCTCTCTCTTGTATCTTACGTAAGTAAATGCATACTTGCATCCAAAAATATGACAAGAGAAGACACATAAAAAATCATGGGGGGAGACATGGGGAAATATCCTCAAAGTAAACTTGAAGACTTTTCCTTTGCTTTTACATTTGTGTATAACAGTAGGAATAGGGTTGGAGATTGGAGAACCACCATCTTGTATTAATCTGTGTGCCACCTTACATAATAATTGTGACCAGAGTTATTTCCTTACTCGAGTCTTTAATTTCAAGAATTGTGGGTAAAATAGTGAAAAATTTGATGCTACTTAAAATAAAGGAGGAAAAGTCGTGTCGTCAACCGAATCATCATCACCAACACAGAGATGTTTTGTATTTATTGAACTATGTAGCTTTTTGTAAGAACATTTGGTAGTAGATAATAGTTTTTTCTTTTCCCTTATTTCACCACTCGATTGTATCAAATGAGACTGGACATTGAACAGAGAGAGATGACTGACTTGAACAATGAACATGAATGATTTATCATCGTATATTATATCAACAGTAATCCATGAATATTATTAAATATCATACACTTTTGTGTCCCTTTCAAAATACCCCTTCATTTTGTGTACATTATAGTAAGCTCTCGTTGACTCCTTTCCTTTTTTTGACTACGAAACAACAGAATACATGGAAATAAACATCATACATGAAGTGTGTGTGTTGAGGTACGCAATATAATGGAAGAAAAAAGGTATGATGACAAATAAACAATAATAATAATAATTTATAACGAAGTTATGTAATAATTAAATAGGTATAAGGAATAATGTTGTAGGATTTTCAAATTTTTCATTTTCTTTTTTAGTAGTATGTAGTAAGATGACTTTTCATATGGATATTGTCTTGTTGTTGTTGTTGCTGTTATTATTATTATTGTGTACGATTTTTGATTTGTTGCTCTCTCCTCAATGTTAATTGTAGTGTATTGTATGCTGTCTTTTTCTCAGAAAAGAGTGATTGGATTAGGCAGCTTCGCCCTCTCCCTCCTCCTCCTGTGGACAAATAGAACAAAATATTTTAGTAATCATTCCAATAATTAATTTGAAACAATACAACAATAATGGAAATGTATACGTACTTCTGCGGAAGCGGTGAGCATCTGGATGAGTTTTGCGGTGTCAATCTTTCCGGATCCATCAATCACCATCTGCTCATATGCATCATCGACCTCTTCGTTTGTGAACTTCTCTCCCCAGGTCACTAATGCATGACGAAGTCTGGACACAACCAACAATCAAACAAAGTGTTAGTTTTGTATAATATGTATGAAATTTTGAATTGGAAATGTTCTTACTTTTCACCGTCAATTCTGCCACCCTCATCAAAGGATTTGAATGCATTAATAACGACATCATCATCATCTGCGCTACCCGACATTCGGTTAGCGAAGAGGGTGAGCAACATGGTAAAGTTGATGGGACCAGAAGCTTCCTGTAATATTAGAATAATAAGCACCATAAGAAAGGTAATAACAAATTAATTCCCCAAATTAATTCCACAAGAGAATGAGTCTCACCTTCAACATGTCATCCATCTCCTTGTCATTGGCAAGACGACCCACAGCATCAAAAGTTGCTCTTAGATCACTTTTGCCGATGATTCCATCCTTGTCAGCGTCCATCATTGAGAAAGCCTATTCAAAATACATCCATGTCAAATCTATGCTCTTTACAATGATCATCAAATTAATTAATCGTCAACGTGGGTGGTGGGTTACCTCCTTGAATTCAGCAATCTGTTTCTGTGAGAACATGGAGAAAACATTGCTACCAGACCCTATGCATCCAAATAGAAGAAACAGAATTATTATCACGTCAAGTCTTTCTACATTTGTATTTAATGTGATTTAATTTACGTTTGGCTTTTTTGGACTCTCTTGTGCTGGCTCGCTTTGGTGCCTCTTCTGCGGCGGGTGCTGGTGCGGCGGCGGGTGCATCCCCTCCCTCCTCCTCCTTCTTCTTCTTGGTCTTCTTTACTTTCTTATCATCAGCCTGCAAAAAAAGACAGCATCGCAAATTGCATTATTGCATTATGACGACCCAAACCTCATACGATTGGCTTGTTTTCTCTCTCTACACCCTCCTATACTCCACGTATGAGTCAATGAGTCATGATGGTCCAAAGTCCCACATTTCAGTTTTCTCATTCCAAGTAGCCACTGACATTGCAATTTTTTAAATACTTCCCCGAGCCCCGTCTAGTCATGCATTGAATATTTCCAATGTACTCGCCGAAAAATAACGTGGACTAACCTACATAGAGCTGAGAGAGATTTCAGAGACTGTTCTAAAAATAAAAAAAGCTTCAAGAGTGAGAAGAGGTCGGAGCTAGAGACAGAAAATATAAGATAAACACAAGATCCCTAGCCATTCCCATCTGATCTCTTTTCCCCTTCACATATATTCATTCTGAAAAGCATGGTCTTTTTGACTTTGGAACAAGAGAGAGAGAGAAAGAGAGAGATGAAGATGGTGTGATAAAGATATTGGCAGGAAGCCACCATGTTAAAGGGTAGACCGAACTGTTGTTGTGTGTGTGTAATTCCACTGAGAAAATTCCGACTAGCCAATTTTAGCTCAAGAGAGAGAAGGAGAGAGAGAGACATAAAACTTGTTCAAGTATGCACAATTCGTCCACATCTGTATACATAGTAGTATGGTGGTGTGGCACCTTTTCCCATTTTATAATACAATATTATTACTTATTATTACGTTTCGTAGTTTTCTCCCTCTCCCTCTGACTAACGAACGAACGAAGGAACACTGGAAAAACTCTACACTCTTGATCCCCGTCCAATTTTTACGTTGTACATCTTTTTTTAGAAAATAATACTCTGATGAACACTTTTTCAAACTTGGCTAAATCCATGATTCTCTCTCTTTAATCCTCATCAACTCTCTTCGCTCAAACTAATTTGTCCCTAATTAGCTAATCAGTGGCAAAAATGTTAAAATTTGCAATCCCGTCATTCTAACTGTCAATACATTTTAAATCCTACATCGGCTATTTAAAAATATGAACCACTGTTTTAGAAAAATGTTTCAAAAATTTTTTTGAAGAGGCTCAAAGATGAACACACACTCCAAGTGTGTTCCAAGTGCAAAATGTGCCGTTCCACAGTTTATTAATTTTAATTTCTGCAGAATGTCTCCCTGTCTACACGTGTCCTCAATAAAAAAATTGTAACAGTCGGACTGTAACACTTGTAACTGGTAGATGATGATAAATAATTTATATCAAGATAAATTCGATAATTGTTACATAATTTGAGGAGTTATA
>WJFB01004452.1:0-10035 GCA_009870185.1 Pygmarrhopalites habei | reverse complement strand
CATAAAGTTCAAAATTAGTTCAGTTAAAAACAAGTAACTCACCTTGAAAATATGTTTCCAATTCTATCCAGTCGACTTCCAGCCATTACGATTCCAGACTAGTTAAGGTTCTCAAAAAAAACTTTTTGATTTTCTCTCGAATTTCAGAAAAATGAAATCCCCGTCCGGACACAAGGGCAATCCGGCTGAAAGATGAAAATATTGACGAATCTAGACCAACTTTATATTCAAATCTCAAACGCGGTTTCGTGAAAAAAATATTTTGGAACGGAAAAGTTTTTCTTGGTCTGAGTCTTTTAGGTCAAACGTCCAGTATTACTGGACTCCAGTTCACCCTCACTTTGTATTGATTATTTAGGACAAGAATTGTGAGTTACAAACGTAATGTTGTCAAGAGATCTTCTTCGAGTGAATTCTATAATTTTTAGTCGGTTCGTAGATATTAGTCGAAAAAGTGCAATGTGTCGACTTCAACATACCCGTCATCGGGTAATATGTCCTGTAGGTACGATTTCCAATATTGAAGAACGGGCCCAAACACTAGCTAAACTTTTAGGTATTTTTTAAAATATGAATTTATAATTTACATGTGAGTAAATACATAATGTGATCATTATTAAATGAAGATTTCCCTGTTGAAACGACAACGAAAATGATTCGACACATCCCAGAATCTCAACTAACTGATGCAAAAGTGACGGAAATTTGTCAAGTCTTGAAAGTAAGATTAGCATATACATTTCAGTTTGATATAGTGGATTAATTGAAATTAAACACTGTAATGTTGAGACGTGTCTTTGTTCTCCTTCTTCAGGACTATGATTTTTCAACCGACTGCCTGAAAAAATTTCCAACTTTCCTTCGTATGATTCCTGACTTATTGGAGAATCGCATACTGATACTTAATGAAAGTGGAGTACCAATCAATGACCCACAGAAATTACAAGCGTGAGTGTGTAATTTTTTGTTCTGCGAAATGAACTGATGAAATTATTCATAGTTATTTTCAAAATGTACATTGTTGACGTTATTTATTTATTACAGTTATTGGTTTAACGATATACTTTCGTCAAATATTGAAAATTTGAAACACCGACATCTTATAGATCCGGACACAGATGTGATTCAACAGTATTTAAAAATTCTACANCGACATCTTATAGATCCGGACACAGATGTGATTCAACAGTATTTAAAAATTCTACAGTTTAACGAAAGTCAAGTAGAAGAAATTTACAAAAATTTACCAAGTCATCCAGAGCAGGTGAGAGTGAATATGAAAATTAAATTTCTTAAATTTTATTGTCTAAAAGAACTTCTTGTAAAGAAGAATCTCAATTTCCCATGGGTCTTTATCACGCAAGGAAAGAATTTTTCATGAATTTTTAGGTGCCCTTAAGAGACTTGAGACTGATTATCATGGTATACTATTTGTCTCTCACGTTAGAGACAGATGTGGAAAAGATCAGATCAAAGTTGTTGGTAATTACAAAGAACAGAATACGCTGTTTTGGATGGATGAAAGAATTGATAGAATTATTTTTGAAAGATATTCAACTTCCGCCTCATTTGGTAATCCCTTAAATATTCTCTCTCTCTTTAAAAAACAAATTAAGATTGACTGACTCACCAGTCCTTGTCAGTGGAAATTGAATGAAATTTTTATTATTATTATTTTCAGATATTCAAGAATTTGGAAATCGTCAAAGCTAGTCCGAAGGATGTCAAGAATTTACTGTAATTTAGAAGGTCTAATGAACATTCCCATAAAATCCGCAATCAAATCCAAACCACAAATTTTAGTCAGAAAAACACGAGTTTTTTCAGGAATCAAAAAAACTGTTGAGGAAGGGGGTTCACCTGTAGCGACGAAGAAACTGTACCAAATTTTTGGTATAAAGTTGAAACAGGTCCAAGAATATGTACAAAAGAATTTAAAAGCACCAACACTTGAACCACTGAGACATCATCCACGTTTTTCTAAACTCATCAATAATAATCAAGATAAATTTGCACAACAGTTGAAAATAACAAGCGAGAGCAAAATAGGAAAACCTGATCCCTCGCTAAATACAATTTCTCATCACCTGAAATATGAGTGCAAAAAGAACTCTAGATCTAGAGAGGGTGTATACTATTATTTAATTAGTAAATTCCCCGACAAACCCATGCGGGAACTTAAAATACGTCTTGGAAAACATCCGCATTGGCGTCGTGTCCCAACATCTTCAATCGTTGTTGCTTTCAATTTCCTTCACCATGAGAAACAAATCAGTAAAGATATGATTTATGATGCAATCCAAATCATACTGTATCCGCTGGACAACTTGAAGAAAGCTTACGACATCACATTGAAGTCTGGAGAGGCTAAATGTGACGACCCTTGGTTCCTTCACATGGTCTTGTACTTCTTGGAACGGCCTTACCATTTTACCGGTGACGGAGTTTTTGGCAAGCCTGACAATGAAAATGAAATAAATGAGGATGAAGTCCAGGAAGATGCAGATTTTGAAATTTGTGATAGTACTACTATTGACTCTGAAAAGAATCGCTGGTGAAAGTTCACGTGCCGTTACTATTGTTTTGTGTTCACCTGCCTTGACTTACTTATTGTTATTCACTCACATTCATTTGAGATTTTAGTACAAGGGCTTATAAAATAATTTTTTCTGAATAAATCAGACATAACTTGTGTCACATAAGCATGTTCGCTGTACATTTAAAGATGACATGGGTCACTTTATTTTCATTATTTAATATTTAGAGAAGGCTTAGAACATTTTGATATATAAAACTTTGAACAACTGGAAACTTGACATTTACACACAAATAGTTTTGAATGTATTTAAAAGTTTAAAGAAAACCCGACAAAAGTTGCTGAGGCATACTCATGTGTTTCAGAAATCGGATTGTTTCATGTAATTTCTGAAATGTCTGTCGCAGAGGATTGTCAATATTTTCTGGTTTTTGAAGCATTTCAATCATCTAGAAGAGACACACTTCCTTAACTTGTTTTTCTTGTAAATAATTTGAGAGTTTTAACATCATATTTACATGTTTAGGGTAAATGATTTAGTACCTCGAGAAAATTCTCAAATCTCAATTCACCCGTCCCCTGGTCATAGCGACTAAATGTGTCGAGTTTGACTTGTGAAGGAGTTTTGTCATTGACATTTTCCATCCCCAGAATCCTTCAGTACAAAATGTAACAAAATCAAATTTTTAATGCTATTCTCCATGTCGTGTTATCAATGTTGCATTTTATGAAATGGAAGACATAATATGTACAGTTGAGTGACCCTGATCACCCCATCTCCTTTCGTCTCAAAAACTTGGAAAAGGTCATGGAGTTCATAAATTTCTTGTTCATTCCATTTGGGGAATTTTTGGAGGATAGTGTCAATCTTTTTGTCCAGTTTGTACGCTGCCCTGTGTCTCATTTTAACCATCCTGTCTTCGATGACTGGCGTAAATAATTTCCTAGTCTGGAGATCTAGAGCAATCATGGATCTCATTGCGAGTTCCCATTTGCCTTTTACACCGGGCCTTGGATTCCCTACAGATCAATAATATATTCTACAAAATATAAATAATTACATATGACTTTCATTATAAAAGGCCAATAAATACCGGAAACTGTAAAGTCTTCCGCTCTTATATACACAATGGGAGGATTCTCTATTGTCACTGAATGTCTGGACCAGTCAGTGTGACGACTGAGAACGTCCAACACGGATCCCATTTCAAAAATTTCACTTTTGACAGGTCTCAACCGTTTTTGGTCAAATAAATTAATAATACAGAAATATGGAAAAAATGTCAAACAATAATAATCTCTTTTAGTTTTGCTGTTGCTACCGGAAATTTTTATAAATGGTCGTATTTCCCTTTCATACTTAACTTTCCTACTTGCTCTATATTATAGTAGGTTATATGAATTGGAATTTTCAAGTTATGAGTCAACCTAGGTTAAGTACTAAACCTTATGATTTATTCCAACTTTGTTTTGAACAGTCCAATAATTAAAATTATATTATGATGGATAGTCTCATCCATCCAAGCAAACACTGTTAATTACTCAAATTAAGATTATCTCTTTTAAAGAGATTACAATTACAATCAAAGATTATAATCCTGAAATGAAAAGTTGATAACACCAGGTGTTAATTAAAGTCCGTATGTATAAAAGGACTGTCTTCCCTTGACTTCCTCATCAATTTGTATGTGACATGTGAGTGGACCTGAACGAGTACAGTGAAAATTGTTGATTAAAATGACAATAAAGGTGAGGAGGATCCCTTCACTATCCCTTTCTTCTTCTAATAACTTTTAGGGATTTTAACAGTTGTTGTAATTTTTCAGTTACTTCCCATTTGCCTAGTCATTGGATTGGCTACTGTTGTCATGTCTGGAACGGCAGAGGTGGAAAATCCAGAGAGTTTAGAACGATTTCCCCGTTTTTTCGGCTGGGGAAATATGAGGCCAGGAGGAGGGATGGGATGGAATAACAATTATTATGGTTGGAATAATTGGTGGCGGAGACCTGGGTGGAATTTTCAAGGATGGAGACGCTGGAGTCCATATCGTGGATCATACAACTCTTACCCGGGCACTTGGTTTCCACAATGGTGGAATCGAGGATGGAGAGGATTTTGGGGCTAAATAAATCATAATCACATTTTTGTTTTATTTTTAAAAACATTAAATCCATTTAATAAACATTATTTAACACTGAATTAATACCTTGTGTATACAAAAGGTCGTCCTTATTTTTATTCTTCATATTCCTGGCACGCAAATTAGCCCTCCAAAAGTTTCTTCAAGGTGATTACCTGTGAACCAGTAAAAGTGGATAAAAATTACTTACCTCTTCAAATTCGTTTTTAAATTTCTCTCTCTCATTTAACTTGAAAAATCCATTGGACTGATATATGCAAGTAAAAGTATCTTGTATTTTGGGCTTTCACTCTACTGTATTCTTCCTCAACACTTTGATTGGTAGGGTGTGTTAGTAATAACTATAACATCTTATGTAAGTAATTAATGATGACAGTTTAAAATATAAAAGATTATTTTTTCAACGAAAAATTCCATTCTTACATTTATTATTTATTTATAATACATACTAATCATGTAAATTACATTTACGATATTCGTAACGAGAAGCTCGTTATATCTTAACTATTCTGGAAAAAACAGCCGAGGGATCTCATCATCAATGTTAGTTAGATAATGGGGGAAGATAGGGAATTACACATGAATTATTGTTGATTCAGAAAAATGACTTTTCGAACATGCTACATGTCTAATCTGTATAATGTATCTCTGTAATACAGACTCTGTATAGTAGACATAAGAGCCCATGGAAAGACATATCGTAAACAATACACTTTTGAGCTTCTGGAACTCTCTGACAATCATCATTCCAGTGAAACCCTCAGAGAATTGAGAACGAGAAAGAGGAACCTATTGACAAGACATGATGTATTTTCAAGTTTTGTCAATAAATTATTTATTCACAAAAATCCTATGAAATTTCGAAGTTTCCCTTGTATTTAATCATTTCATAAATATTCTGCATTTCCTCCTATGTGATTCATAGAATCAGGGGCAAAAAAATGTTTTTTCATCATTATGATTTACTTTCACCCATAATAATTTTCACCAATTTCATACAACTAAATTCATCAGTGTCTTTCTGTACAGTACAATTTTATTGATACCCCATGTTCACATTCGTGACCAAGGCAAGTCAACTGCAGGGCCTTGTCCATGTTTTTTTAAGAACAGCCACAACAACAAGGCCCTATGGTTAACTTCCTGTAGTGACTTTCTCTACAATCCTTTATTTTTTATGGGTTTGAATGCCAATAAGATTTTATTTAATTATTATGTCTTGTATTGTTAATTTTCCCATATCGTCAGCTCCTCATCCTAATTAAGTATTACATATTTAAGAATAGAATAATGGGACATGGACATAAAAGTAGTAGTAGTAGTAGTACAGTCACAAAATTCTATGATTCTTTACGACAACTAAAGTCTCAATTTAGACAGATATACAAAAGATGTACATGTAGTGTCGTCCATGATGATTTGAACAAATCCACAAAACAGTGTAATGACAATGAGAAGAAGGATCCAACAATAATCACTGAAGATGGTCACAACAACAATAATTCAATCCCCGTTCAAACAACAAATTCTATATTTGACAAACAACAACCGCAATCTTCAACTGATGAATTTGTTGTGAGTGGAGAAATGGAAGTTGGATTTATTCTCCCCTCCCCTCCTCCAACTCCACGTCGTCTTCGGTCTGGAACTGGAGACGTTAATAGACCAGATGCGAACGGTGATTATCTTTTCAAAGTAACTCCTCCTCCATTCCAGGTATGTCCGCTTGAAACTACATAAAATCATACTTACCTGAATAATCAAAATTAAAATATGAACAATTAGGACAGTCAAACTACATACTCGCGACCTTTGACCTACAAACAACCCCTCAGAAGTAGACCATGTTCACCTCTTCAAACGACACATTTTGTTGGGGATACTGGGAATTCCTGTGGTCACACAATCTCAAACACTTCCATCATGTCCATCCATCGAGATGAAGAGTATCAATTCAAGATACGTTCAATCGTTGTCTCATCCAGACCCACATCCAGCCCTTACTCTTGTCCTGAAACAACAACGACAATATTGGTGGGTCATAAAGGTTTCATAACTGTCCCTCAAAGACTTCGGTCAAGGCTTTCCTACATCAACTGGAAAGAATTTCCTAAAAGTAAAAATAAATTCCAAGTTACATTGTTCCTAATTACGGTTATGTACTTGTATTTTGAAAACTTTTTTTTTATACTTTTGAGGTCAATATTTGCAAGTCATGTTCATCCCAACATGGTCCAGTCAAGTCATGAGAAGGGCTCCATATTTTTCAATTGTTGAAAAAATGATGGATTTGATGACCATTCAACAACGACATGAGAAAGTAGAGGCAAGGAGAAATACTCAATTGGAGATGAGACAAGAGAAAATTTTGTTAAAAAATAATATTTGGAATCATCGAAGACAAGTTGGACTCAAATATAAAATTTTACGGAAAGATAATCGTGTCGAGTAAGTATTAATTTTGTTGAAGTATTACTATTTTTCAGTGAACATTTATCAGAGTTTACTTTTCCAGAGTTGCAAATGTTCATAATAACATTGCAAACCGATTCCCATTCATTCATTGGTTGAGTGACACCAGTCAGAATTCCATCTCGGTACAATTTTCATTAAAAAAATTTCATTTTTGAATGAAGTCTTCGAATAAATAACTGAAAAATTGACCGTCTTCAGATAGGCCGTTTCTTTGATACTCAAGAAAAACGACTGGTGGCCATCAAAATCCCGGACAAAACTTCAGATTGTCTGGATCAAGTTAAATTGAAATTAGGGGCTGTGAATGAAATCACTTCTTTGATTGTGAGCAATTTCATTCTTTGATGATTTTTGTCAAATCTATCTATCCATTTTAAAAATTCTGTTTTTGAGTTTTTTGACAAAATAAATAATTTTATTTCAGAAATTGGATCATGTGAATGTCATTCAAATTTTCACCTACTTTAGTTTGGGAGGAAGGGTCCATGTCGTTCTGGAAGCTTGTGATCATTCCCTTCGATGTGAGATTTTGTGTACATCTAAAGGTGTCCATACAAAGGTATACTTTTAAGCTAATTAATTAAAATTGGACTAATTAAATATAATTTGATCAAGATATATTTTTTTAAATAAAAAGATGGCTCATGGAGTTATCTATCAAATAGTGAATGGACTGGCACATTGTCACAAACTCGGTTGTCTCCACCGTGACCTCTGCCCTGACAATATTCTTGTGACTGTAGAAGGAGTCGTGAAAATAGCAGATTTCAGTAAATCAATTTTCCTCACCGTCCCCACGAAATCTCCAGTGAAAAGGGATCCAGGGAATCTGATTTATTCGGCACCTGAACTGTTGGCCTCTTATTGTGCCCCTAAACTGGACATTGAATACTCAGTTTCCGCAGATATTTGGTCCATTGGAGTCATCCTAGTAAGTTTTCAAAAAGAAAAATTCTAAAGATGACCTTACTTCTGAAAAGACAAAATTAACGCAACAACTGTTACAGTAAGAGTAGGTCATTTCTGATGTAGATTGAACTGATCCGGGGTCGGGTATTGTGGAATGGAGATTCTCCGGAAGAACAGTTGACTTTGATCCATGGGACAGTGGGCCCGTTACTCCCTCAACATTGCAAAGCTGCCCTGATAGACGAGAGAAGGGTCTTTTGTACGGGATTGGTCAATCATTTACCCAAAGTCTTTGACGATGTCACTTCTTTCATTGAGGTAAATTCGGGAATTTACTACTGCTCAATATTTAATTTTCTTAATTCGACAACTGGACTATTTTTAATTGCAGAACTGTTTAGAAGTTGACCCCTCAAAAAGGAGTACATGTGAGGAGCTTCTACAACATTGTTACATGAAACATGGAAGGTAATTAAAATTACTTTGTACGAAACAATTCTCAGTTTCTTTCCTTACAAAATGTATGACCTCTCTTTTTATTTGTTAGTTTGATGCCCTTTGACTTTGTCTCACCAAGGACAGCAGAAGAGATGCTCCCACGAATGGCCCTTTGGGAACTCCGACCTCACACAGCCCCTCTCGTCACTTTTGACCCTTCAAATATAAATGTCCACTCATCCCCAATTCCTGTGGAGGAGTCGGGTCAAAGGAAGGACAATCAACTTATCCCTGAAAACCCGTTCAATGACAAGGAAAATGAAAATCCATTGTCTTCACCAATCCGAACTAGAACAGTTGTCAAATCATCCAAAATCAATGTCCTTTTCTCGGTTGACCCAAAGAACCTTGACAAACCTAGTTGTGACTCAAATTGTTTATCAGCCAGAGAAAGAGTTGGGGTTATATCCTCTTCAAATCATCATATGAAGATGTTTCCGGATCGGATCGGAATGACCTTAGGACGAGATCATAGTTTGAGTGTCAGTGGTTGTAACAGTTTTTCTTCTTCTTGGAACAGTTTTGGTGAAGTCCATGCCCCGAGGGCTCTGTCCAAGTCTATTCTCCATCATCAAGAGTGTACAATGAGCACGAAAAGACTGCCGAAAATTGGGTTATTATTTCCTTTTAGTATTTTTTACAATTAGTTTTTAATCTTTCAGTTGAACAGTCAAAGACTAATTTTTTTGAATTCAAAGGAAGATGACGGACACGAAGAGACTGACTAGTTGTAGTACTGACATGATCAATCCGTCTTGTTGTTGTCCGGATTTGGAATTATTTGATAAAAGTCTTCCATTGAGTCCAAAAGTCAGGATCCAGTACATTATCAATGTGTTACCCTCAGCCAGTTGGTAGTTCATTAAACAATTTTTCAAAACTATGATATAGATTTTACATAAATTAATACTGGATTTTGAAATGTTCAAACAGGAATACTGTTCAAATGTTCACAACTCAACTTCAACAATCAGCAAAAAAGAATCCGAAAACATTTTCGACGTACATCAAATCCCTCACAACTGCCCTCCTAGACCAAGTAATTTTTTAATTTAAAAAAAAATTTTTTGAAAAAAATATTTCAATTAAATATGAGAACTGGAAAAAATAAAATAACAAACTGAATTTTATTGGGCAGATAACAAAGTCTCCCAAAGTGTGTGGACCAGCCATTAGAATTTTAAACAACATTTGCAAATCTGAAGGGAAATATTTTGAACCGGTAAAATAATCCCAACAAACAGAACGTCAACGGGCCAGCATTGGCAGCGTGAACGCAAGAGGTGCTGGCGGAGTGCCTATCTTGTCCGGCGGGCCTTTGATGGTCCAGCGTCGGCAACAGACACACCTTGCCGGCACCGCTCCAATGCGAAGCCTTCGCTCAGATTTTGTGCTGGCTATGTGATGGCAGTTAAATGAGAAATTGTTGGTTTACACAGTACACCACAAGATATATTGTTTGTCACCAACTTCGAA
>WJFB01004451.1:0-10039 GCA_009870185.1 Pygmarrhopalites habei | reverse complement strand
TAATTGTAACAAAATGTAATAAAATGAAAAGTCTGAAAACCGAGTAATATCGGAGTATTACAGGGGGGGATTTTGGAATTGAGCAATTTAATTTTGGTGGATATGGAAAGTGTCGAAAATTTTGTTGAAGGGGTGGAGTAAGGTAACATTATTTGGCCAGTGCCAGCAGAGAATTTTTAATTAATACAAAATTTCCAATTTCTTTTCTATACTGTAAAAACTGGACTCATTATTCATTTACAGCAGAAAAATAAGTTAGACTTTTGCACACTTTCGAGTGTTGAAAAGTTTTTCTCCTTTTGTATATATTTTATAAAGCCATTACAAAACAAAATCGATCTTGGAGAAACTGCGTTCCAAAATTTTGAACTTGAAACGATTGATTTTTGTAAAATGTGCTTGTTATTAGGTAAGGACGAAACTAAGTTAATTAAGGACACAAAAATGTATAAGTGTATTTTTTTGAAGGGAAATTGGTACCCCCCAAGTCTTCCCAAGAAAGAGGAGTCCTGGCAATTGTAATTGAGGGGGATGACTACAAACGAATATTAAATTGTACAAGTAAAACATATGGAGGGATGTATGAATGATTCCTTCTGTTTATGTGTCGAAACTGAGGAAACATGTCATTGTCAATTGTCAAGAAAATAATTTTGTTGGGATTTCCATATAGACAAGGGAAACATTATTTTGACTGAAAAAATAATCGGGTAACGTTGCACTCTGGGCTGAAAAAACAATTTTTGTGCCAAAAATCAGTAATGGATAGTTTATGTGTTTCTATTGTTGCGGACCTCAAAATAGAGGTCAAATATGAATTTCAACTTTGTTCACTGAAAAGTTTTCAGTGTTTAATTAGATTTATGTACAAAAATTGTTTGGAAAATATTTTAGCTCCAAGAAATGTTTACATTTTGCAAGAATGAAGTAAATGGACATACAAACTAGTTCATTGAAAATTACTGACACATATTCTGTTATTGGCGGGAAATTTTAAATGCACCAAAGCATACTTGACTTGTTTTTATCGAAAAGTGAAATGTTTTTTAAAGAAATGTAAATGTTACTTTTTTGATCGTCCTCATTCTCAAGTGCAGTACAATCCAGATTATGATTAATACAATTCAACGAATCAACATTCATATTTTCGTTCTTATCTTGAGCTGCATGAGCTGTATAATCACTAGGTGTTAAGAGGAATTCAATTACTGGTTGTGGAAGAGGTGGTCTTTTTCTGTTATTTAGACGCTTTTTAAGTGACTCACTTGACATTTTGGGATCAGACAGGTACATCCTCCGTTTCATCAAATTCTCCAAGTTTTCCTTACGACCGCACTGTCGTGCATGATATAAACGATAATGTTTAATTATTTTATTACAACCTTCTGCCCCATCTTCGGCCATCATTTCAACTGGCAGAACACTCTCTTTTCGATAATATCTGCACCATGAACCAAAATTTTATGAACTGTCGCTGACATGTAATACCAGGGATATAATTCCAAATAGGAAGTGGTCATCTTTTGGCAATATAGTTTGAAGTTTTGAGGGTCAATAGGTAATTGGCAGGATAAGGCAATCAATATGTTATGAAATCCTTCTACTAAATCAAAGTCAATACCCAATATTCTTGAAAATAAATCGGGATCACTGAAGGCTCTTCGTGAAGTATTTCCGTCATTTGAAGAACCAGCTCCAGTAGAATTTGGAAAATCCACTCTCAATCCCATTTGCTCTTTCAAATCCATTTTAATTTCTGACTTTCGTTTTTTGAACTCATCTTGGAGATTTTGAGTCACTCTCCAAGTCTTCAATTCAGTTCTGTAACCCAGATGAAGTAAAAACTCCATGCATCGAATCCAAGCATGAAGGGGACTAAGTCCATACTTGAGGGCTGATTTTACAGGTTTGTATTTGTTGTTAGTAAAATTTGCAATTTTGTTAAAATCGGTTGGTTTGGCATAGCAAATGGGACAACATTGGGCAGATTTTGTTCCTGTTACAGCATTTAGTATTTTCCCATCAATAACAGTCATATGCATGTCAAACTTGATAGATAATTTGTGACCTTCCGCCACTGTAAATTCATGGTTTTCCAACAATAATCTTTGAATTTCTTCTTCAACTGAAGTTATTTTCTCCAATATTAAAGACAGTGACTCCTTCTTGACCTTAATCCGTAGTGGCGGACAAAATCTGACTGACTGGGATGTATGATTTTGCCAATAGATCACTCCTGATGAATTTTCCAGTCGACGAGGAATAACGGAAATAATGAAAAAAGAGGAGTCGTCAAAACCAGTTACGTCACCTTTTGTAGTGTGAATAACCTGAACTGCCGTCCATTCCCCACGTACAAATTAAACGACAATTCTCATTTGAATAGCCAAACAAATTTTGGTTTTTTAAAATTAATTGAAGCTGAATTATACGCTGGAGTGTATGGTGCAATACATTTTTTAAAGGGACTGAAGCTTCACAACCAGAATCGTCAACAATTATTCCTGTTGGACAACACAATCTTTTTCCATCATGCAAATCACTGTATGCTGGATAGGGGTAACCACCACGACTTTTTTCTTTTTCCCGAATTAAATTGTATTGGGATTTACTCAGCCCAAGGTCCAACAACAAGGATAGTCCATCGTCGGCGGAAATAGGAATAGGAATTTTGTCCTTCATCTTCATAGCTTGAATATATTCAGTGGGTTTACTGGGAAATCTTGCAGCATCTTTAATCAACACGGCTAGATCCTTCTTTTGTTCCTTCTTTGCTTTCAAACTCGAAGCCAGTAAAAAATTTTCCATTGGTCCAATACTAAAACTATTAGACAAGTTGAGTACATGTCTCTTCTGTGATCTTTCGGACTTTGAATTCCATTCCAGTTTTGGCCGTCCTCTTGATCCGTTTTTATTCTGGTTCTCGTCACAGTGGAAAATTAAACTATCCGGAATGCGATAGAATCCATCCAACCATGATGTATATTTTCTTTCAAATACGGCATTTACTCTTTTACATTGTTTCCATCGTGTAGTAAACTTCAAATAAAATCTGTCACAAACAAAAAAATACTAAATTTTAAAGAGACATCACATGTTGAATGTTACAATTGAAATGACTGCTGGATAATTACAAAAATAAAAGTGCCTGGTTTTTTTGAAAAACTCGTTTGTGTATTTGTGTCAAACATACCTTTCAAAATCAACTTTAATTACTTTCATTTTTGAATTTGTCGGCCCATGCTTAAAACTGTCAACGAGGGTCTGCATTGCTCCATTCTTTCCTATTTTCTTATCACTATTTTTTCTGATAATTGTACATAATTGTCTTCTTCTATTTAACGAATCTTCGAATCTGCGTGATTCTGGTTTTTCCATTGAAAAACAAACGTGAATCTGAAATAAATGCACATTTGTACATGCAGAAAATATTCACAATTAATAAGTTGAGAGTTTTCAATTGTTTCTATTCACGAAAATATTTCGTTTTTTAAAAAAGAAAGGAATGCTGATAACGATACACAACATGAATGGTATTATTTTAAAGTTAGAAATTTTTTTACCTGAATGTTCCGAGGAAAATGCCGAGCCTTACAATTAAATTGATTACAATTAAGGTGCACAACAATCCAAACAAAATGTAAATATCTAGAAAAAAACTTTGACAGGATATTTTTTCCCTTTGAATGTTGTCTTCCCGCACGCTCAAGTCATCCTTTCTTGCGCACATTTTCTACAACTTTTTCAGAAATGTGTGTGTGTGTTCTAAAACAACTAACTTCTAATTGAAATTAAAATTATTTGTTGCACTTTGTTGCAGCTAATGATCACACATTCATGAAGCTTAATTATCCTAGTTTTTATTCTGCAAATTTCAGTGAGGAGAATTTTGGAGATTTTTGTATTTTTGTATTTCAATTTTGCTGTACAAATCTTATGGAGAGGCCAAATTGTACACACATTCAAAATTAAAATTAAATAATTTAACGTATCTAAATTTGCATGACATGATAAATTTAGACGGACTAACTACCCGACAACACACAAAAACATAATATGGGCCAAATTTGTATTTTAGTTTTCTCTAATTTTGGCACGAAAGTTCCTTATCTCATCCCATAGTGCGTTGTATGTGAAATTAGTTTGACAAGTAAATGATTTTGTGAGTACAAGTTAACACGTAAGAATGTGTCATACTTGTGCTTGACACATGTGAAAATGTTTCTAACGATTAAAAGTAATGCGAGGGAGTGACCGAGAAGAAGAGATGAAAATTAGTAAAAATCATCAATTCTCAATGAAGAATGTCAAGTCAAAGTACTTTGAAATCTAAATAATTTCTTGGTGTACTTACATAAGGGAAAAGAAGGTAAGAAAGAAGGTAAGAAAAT
Source organism: Pygmarrhopalites habei (assembly GCA_009870185.1). Classification (NCBI taxonomy): domain Eukaryota; kingdom Metazoa; phylum Arthropoda; class Collembola; order Symphypleona; family Arrhopalitidae; genus Pygmarrhopalites; species Pygmarrhopalites habei. The sequence goes on along the minus strand of WJFB01004451.1, from coordinate 5,648 downwards.
GGAAGGGAAGAGAGTTGGCTAAATTCATTAATTGAAATTAAACAATTGGTTGTGGGTTCAAGATGTCCATTTTTGAAACAAGTATGCCAAATATTTGCTAATGTATTTGCTAATAGCAAATTGCTATTTAAAGAAAATGAGGAATACTTGTCAACTGGACGGGCATTTGAAATGTCACATTTCTCACATTTCGAAGAAAAAAGACACTCAGATTTTCCTTTCTGTTTCAGCCGCATTAAGAACCAAATATTTTTGTGTGTTGTCCCATTTTCCTATCGTTTCTCCACACACACGCACACACACACACACACGCTGCGTATGACACACTGCCATCTTTACCCATCATAGAGATTTGACGAGAGAAAGGGAAGAATGCAGAGCCGTGATCTATGATCTACGTTCATGAAGCTAGAGAAAGTAAAAGTGCATAGCCTTGCTTCTGAGGACCATCAAGGCTCTACACGCATGATTCTGCACCACTGTGAATGTAGAGCCTTGACACTTCTCAAATTTTTTCTCTGAAGCGATGACTTTTAAATCATTGATTTTTGAAAATTATTGAGAAAGTGAATTAAATAAAATTGTTACTTTACTTAAAATTTCCCTTGTAATTATTTGTTTTTAAACGTAAATCCCTTTAACTGCCTTGTTCAATATTTTGCTACATTTCCAGTTAATTTACAGAACGACACAAACATCTGGAATCCATAACTATCCATGTGAATGCCCGCAGTTCTTTCAAAAGTATGTATTCAGATCAGAGTTACCACTGGGGACTACGACTGCTCAAGAAATGTAAATATATTGTAGCCATCTCGTACGGCATCATAGTCCTCGTCATGTTCTTCCTCTTTCAATTATCCTCAGATTTTCCCAATAATTCTGATGTGGACGGGATCACAAATATACTGCACAGAGAAGATGTACACAGTATTAACCCGTCTCTCCCAATAGTTCAGGGCCAATCCATTCACCATATGGACTGGGTCAACAATATTTTTCTAAACAAGTAAGTCCACATTTCTTGACTACACACATAATTTTGAAGGGAAACGCACTTAAACTCTCCCACAGAAATTTTTTTGTGAAGGGGTCCCTGCACACTTCTTCATTTTGAGTTTCAGTTCCTAAACAATTACGTTTTATTCAAAATTAAAGGAACCTCCATGACTTGGCCACAAAGAAAAAGGGTGATAGAAATGTTGATGGCCGTATCCTTGAATTGACAAATGGGATTGTGGCGAAACAACAAGAGTCCATTACGAATGAGATGAAGAACTACCCATTTCCAGACAACAGGTTAAATTAAAATGAATTCATAAATTCATAGTGAGTTCACAAATTTCTGTTTTGAATAAATATCGAGTGAAATATCTTAAATATTTTTTTTGTCTTCTTTGTCATGTGAAGGGGATTGGATGATTTGGTTATTGAGAGAGGTGGTCGTCCGATGGTGACCCTCATCCTATCTTCCTGGAGAAGTGGGTCAAGTTTCTTTGGAAAACTTTTGAGTAGTCATCCAGGGATATTCTACTACTTTGAACCTCTTTATCATTATGGTATGTTCCAGGCAAGAATCCATTTCAAGGAAGACTCAATTAGAAACTCGTTTGTAACAAATTGTGTAAACTTATTGTTGACTATGCCCTAACAGCTCAAAGACTCTCAAAGTGAGGAGGCAGCCCAGAATTTGACACACATTTTTAAATGCAATTTTACTGGGATGGGTAAGTTGCATTAAACCACTCGTATAATTTACGATACGTTTATAGGGAAACATTACGATTCTGAGTAGGAAAAATTAAAATAACTTTTGTGCTTTCACAGAAGAGTTTCTCAGAATGGAAAAGGGGAATGGGAGGACGGGTGGGATTTGGTCTGAATGTTCGGAGAGAAAGGACGAATGTTCCCAAGACCCTCATTATGTCGAGGAAATGTGTAAATTGTATCCCATCCATCTTGCCAAAGTGGTAAAGATGCGCCGGATGCGGCTCAGACATGCGAGGCCACTCCTGGAGGATCCCACGTAAGATTTACATCTAGTTATTTACTTGTAGCCTAGAAAACTTCTAGATTCCTCAGCTCTTCAAGTTTCTTCAATCAAAAAATTGTTTCGGCCGTACAAATTCACACTTTTTCAACTTGACAAATCCACTTCATTTACTGTTGGCTGGGCCAATGCGGTCGTTTCGATATTTTATTGCTGGGGTGCGGATGTGTGGAAGTGTGGATAGATGAAAGGGGGAAATGTGTGTGTGAGGTATAAATAATATAAAGTATAAATATATATAGCCTGCATTCTGCTAAAAGTGTACATTTACGTTTCACCCCGGACGCAGCACACTCTCTCGCAGCACACTAGCGTTCGCTTTGATACTGCGTCAGGGGTGAAATGCAAATGTACACTTTTGCATCTAGGCCAGCGATATTTATCGTCAGTAGTCTTGGATGGGAAGGAAAGTTGCGAGTCAAGTACAGTCAACTTGGGTGGTCCACATGGGAAAGACTCAAGTCTTTCTTTTTGCAATTCAGACAATTGCAATTTGAATTTCAATTGCACTCAATTTAGTGTGTAGCTTTTAGGGTGGTCTGCGAGATTCCTCTTTCCCATGGGGACCACCCAAGTTGACTGTACTTGACTCGCAGCTCCCCTTTCCATCAGACCTCCCATGATGTACCTCACACACACATTCCCCAGTCCACATTTATGTCGGCTGAGGAGCCTAGAAGATACAAGAAACATTTTTTTAAAAATTTTGGACCCTCTTTCTATTTGTCTCATAAATGAGTTCCAAAAAAGAACTAATGGGAAGCTATAAATGAAGGTTTTTGATTTCCAATTGGCAGGTTGAATATAAAATTTGTACATCTGGTTCGGGACCCGAGGTCTACAATCGAGTCCCGGGAACGTTGTGCCTTTTGTGTCCTAATCAACAACTCACACTGCTGGGAAAATGTTTTGTGTCCAAATTTGGAATCGGACTATTTGGAGGCTCAGAAATTACGGGTTGAGTATCCTACTCGATTTATGTGAGTGTAGCATATAACTGAAATTAATTTATAATTTACACTGGCAAACAATTCTTTGTCTCCTACATTTATGCATTCATCGCCAAATTAATTTTTTCCCTATTAGGACAATTCGTCACGAAGATTTGTCTATGGACACCCTGAACGTTGTGAGCCGAGTTGTCAAATTCATGGGTTTGGAGATGCATGATCGTATCAAGGAATTTATCCGGACACACACAAATGCCCATGTACCAAGAGACACATTCGACCTTCATGCAGTGTCCAGAAAAATCCCCTTATTGTGGCTTAGAATGTGGAAGAACAAAACAGAAACTATTAATAGGGTTCTAAGAGTGTAGTTTCCATTGTGAAAATTTGTTTACTCTTACTTTACATTACTTCCCCTTAAAATGTTCAATTTTAAAATTTTGTCAATAGCATGAATAAATTGGGTACACATGAAATACTGTGGCCATTGGTCATTGACCAATGAGAATTTTCTCATATTAATTTTAATCAATTATCTATTGCCTTAGTTGCTATTAATTACTTTAGCCAGCGGAAGGGAAAAATTATTGTCCAAAATGATTGACAGTTCAATCAAAGTGTTCACAGTAATTGAGGACATGCTAATTAAAATTGGGTTTTATAGCAAAAACTTCTTCGCTAGTTCCAGTCAACTTCTGCCTACTGACAAGGAATTTCGTAGACATGTGACGGAAGTGTAGTAGGAAATTCTGTAATAGAAATTGTAATTACTAGTCCAGTTCATTCCCAGTCATGTTGTTCAACCCAATGTTCAACTCAATTCACTAAAACATTTGGAAGTGACCTAACTTGGGTTTCCTGTTTTACCCTCGGGATTTCTCCCTATTAACCATTAGACGGTACGGAAACCAAAATTACTATTCTACAAAATTATTTGCACTGCATTCAATTCCCCTCAACTGGACCATGAAAAATGTTGAGTAAGGAGACTGAGATTTTTGAAAAAGTATGCAAGTTTTTGTGCGTGGAATTTTCGGTACAATTGTATTGGTTTTGGTATTCAATCGGTTTGCACACGTTCATTCATTCTCTGTGAGGATGGAGGAGTCTTGGAAATATTTGCGTGGTTCCCGGTGGTTTCGAAAATTTCAAAATTGTGTTCGACCATTGAGTGTGAGTGTCGGTGAATTTTTCTTTGTGGACAAGGGACTTGTCCTCACACTTTTGTCTGCAATTCTTTATCATTCGACCAATTTTATCGTCACCTTCAATGAAAATAGTCACACAATTATATAGGCTTGCATGTTGAAGTCTCTCGCTCGTAGTAAACGTATTTATTTGCACAACATTATATTTTGTGATACACTGTGTTAAACACAGAAAGCTGAGTTAAGAAGTGAATTAAATTAAAGAATTTTCGAATGATAAAATAATAATACGTTTTCCTCAAAATTTTGTTTGGAAAAAATTTGCAGCGATTGGTGGTTCCAATTTATGCTGTTTTTGAAAATTTCTTGTTGATAATCGCATACGACCATACATGGGAGGGTTTTTTAATTTCGGGTCAATTTCAAATCCTGGCGGTTGTTCGTAGACGAGGAAGGTGTAACGATGAAGTCCACTGAAGGGTGGAGGACCCGCTCCTTCGTAAGGCATGCATATCTCTCTAAATTACAAAATAAATTCAATTAACTTTGACCTTGTCCTTCTTGTCTCCTTGTGTCACGTGGCGAAATTCCTTCAACGGATTTAGTTGAGAGAATTCTACAAAGTCATATTCTGCACACGGTTTTCTTTTTTAAAAAATGTGTACCCTTTTGAAATATCGTTGTCTGGAATATTGACGACAAGCCAATGGAAAATTTCTCCCATGAAAGAGAAAGATCGAAAGGGTGCATCTGGATCTATCATGAGGAGAGTGTACAATTTCCCGGGATCCGCCTCCCACGATATCAAAGTGGGCATCTCCTTGACTTGAGCTTTATTCACGACATTTCCCATGTCCACTGTCACATCTCCATATTTTATTTGTACAGCTCCTCCGGGAAGTTTGTCCAAAATTTCTGGCACTACACCGTATCCCTTCATTTTCTCTGAAGATGTGAAACCCAACGTCCAGACTAGAAACACACACAAAACTTCTCCGAAAATTTCCACAGAAATTTATTGAGCTAAAATGTACAACTTATTAGAAAGAATATTTCTGTTGAAGGAGATGAGTATTTTATATCAAAGTATGAAATAGGCAATGAGTGGGCAGTTTGTACTAGAAATATTATTGGAAAGATGAGTGGAATTTTTGGACCGGCCGGCGGCCTTCAAAAAATATAAGCGTCACTCTCTGACGAAGAAATAAAAGAGAGCGGGAGTAGAAAGATGAAAAAAGCCCTGCTGCGGCACGCAACTTTTGTGTGTCAGCCGCATCCTTTTTGAGGACCAAAAATTTCTCACTATAAACCAATTCTACAATTCTCAAAACGGCAGAGCCAGGTGGATAGATCGGAAATACATCCTCACTCATCATTATAGTGTCATTCAGGGTCATTAGGGGCCGTCCGTAAGAGTAGTCACAAAAAAATCTCGTTTTTTGGGTACCCCCCTACCCCTTGTCACATTCTGGTCACAAAATCGACCTACCCCCCCACCCC
>WJFB01004450.1:0-10049 GCA_009870185.1 Pygmarrhopalites habei | reverse complement strand
CATTAATTTTTTAATTACATCACAAACTTTTCTTTTCAGAGTTAAAATGGTTTTCCAAAGTTTTGACTCACCACTGTTACCACGGACAAGGCCGACACGGAAGCAAAAGTCTTTGTTACTGTCAATCTCTTGTTCATTTTCCGTACCTGAGGCAGGATAAAAAACACGTGAGTATTTCGATCTTTCAAACTTAAGAATAATATAAGGGCATCGTACGTACTGAAATTGACACGGGCAAAGCGAGTACACGTATCCTATAAGGAGAATTAATCATTAATGACTGTATAATACAAGATAGTGAGTTGAACATTTCGTCGTCAACAAAAAAGTTCCAAACTCACCTCAGACCCCACTGACACGATGACATTGATGTGCATCTGAACATCTCCATGTTCATTCACAACTGGGACTTTGTTGTGAACTAATGTGATGGGATAGACGAGATTCGAGAGGTAAACGTAGGACCGACCTGTACGTAATCAAAAATTCAAAATAAACTCATAATAGTCATATGAGATGTGATCATCTTTACTCAACTTACCAATTAACCGGAACCAAGGGAATCGGTCGTAGAAAGGGTCATTAGACTCGGAACCGCCACTTGGTGCACCAGTGGGGGTGAGGACGGGCAGTGGGCTGGTATTATAGTACATTTCTCTCATGGACTCCAGTCTTGATCTACATATAATTAATATTCCATTGGATAAGACAGGGACACAAACTTATTATATTTTGAAGGAAGGAAAAAAAGATAAACGTACTTGAGCTTTTGCATGGTCCAGTAATGAATTGCACCATTCTTACAGTCATTCACCACGACAGCCACCACAGTTTTGTTCTTGTCGAACCGAAATTCACTGTCATAGTTGAGAAACTGTGTAGAAAAGAATCACAATTTATTTTAGAAACTTTGACCTGAAGGCTAAGTCACTAAATCATAATTATGATGATGACTCACCTCTGAGCTGAGTGGACTGTAAATTGTGTCCGAAAGGAGAGTGAATTGGAATGATACATGCTTTTTCAACTCCACTGAGATTGTATTTGCCTAGTCAAACAAAACAAAGTCAATCAAAAACAGCTTCACGACACAGCTTCGTTCCTCTTAATCTCAATATTGCAGAAAAAGTCCCTTCACGTTACCTCTTTAAGGTCAACAGCATTTCCCCACAGGTCATCCCTTAGGGAAGTGAATCTGTAGGTAAGCCATTTAGTAAAACATCTTGCCGCCAAGTTATACTCCTTCTCCGTCCAGGTAGCCAGCTCCTCCACTGTTTTATCATTAAAATAAAAATTTGGAAAGCTTGGCTTTGACTCTAAATACACACATAATACAGAGAGATTGGATAAATTGAGATCGGACGAGTGACAGATTTCCAGTTTTAGACGCATCAATACATTTTGTGAAATGTTACACAACCACAAAAACACAGACAGTACAAAATTGACTTAAATTTTTACATAACAAATCCACCACTCACAAACTGAAATATCATTTTATATGATAGATTCGTATATCGAACAAAACCTACCAAAAGTGTCCTCATCTTCGACAGCATTGCTGAACATGGACATAGTCATGGACTGCTCATTCACTTGCCGTTCCAACTCATCGATCCGAGCTTCATAATTCTGTCCGTACAAAAATACATTAAGTATTAAAGTTGATTTTTCAAAATGAGGAGAAGAAGGGGGGATGAAAAAAGAGTTTTACCCTCCGTTGTTCCTCAAATTGAATGTCAGAGAGGAGTTTGTCTTTCTTGTACTGTTCCTCCAGTTGTAAAAGTCTATTTTCCATCTCTTCCTTGAGGTCGATACCTTGTTCTTGGAGTAATTCCCATTGAGCATAGTCCCAATCGATACAATTTATGGATTCTTTCATGACTCCACCACATTTCCCTGGAATCTGAGGATTATTGAATCGGAAGACATGGGAGGAGGCAAAGATGACTCGAGACCCTGAGATGAGTTCCACGGGACTCGTGATCCTTTTTCCATTCACATAGCACAGGGCAAATGGGTTGAGGATGACGTGACCATTCTCATTGATGAATTCACAATGGAGTGGAGCAATGTCACGACTCGACAGCAGTATATCCTGTACAATTATTACATTTTTGTACAAACATAATTAGTCAAATGGGTCATTAATGTAAATATGTAATGGAAAACTCACAAGTCCAGCCGAAGCCCTCGATTCGTCACATTCTTCACTGGGCATGGAACCTACACGGGTCACCCCATCCTTGATGTAGTAAATCTAAATGTGAAATTAATTATTAACATGTACCCAACGAAACGAAATTTTGGGGAAAACGAATTGTAAAAGTCATTTCTCTTCGTAGAAACTCACGAGGCATTCCGACATCAAAGGATCTTGATTTAGATTGACGAGATGCGGTGTTTTCTATTGGATCAAAAAATATGGATCGGATAAAAATTCGGGAAAGTTTATGATATAGAAAATTATGATTATTAATATCGTACCTTTGGGCTGAAAACACCGACAGGTCCACCATCCTCCTTGACGGCAACCCCCATCTCTGTCGATTAAAATGGAAAGATGTTAATTGACACGTGTGGTCATGTGTCGAAATTAAATATGAAAAATTAGTAGTTTAATTATACTGACCAGCAAATACGGCTTCCCTCTGCATCCTCACCGTCTCTGTCCTCTTCAATTTGTCTTCCCAACTCTCATTCAATTCTACACAAAAAATACAGATCATATCAAACTTAATTGCGTGTCTCTTCATTATGAAATGTGATGATGGAATGGATCCTCATAAAAATTAGAATAATCACCTGCAATTAATTTTTCATTCGCCTGAAGTTGGTCACTGACAGCCTGGAGAAAGGGTGTAAAACACGGACGTATTAACCTATTTTGTCCAGGTTTGACTATAAAAAGTTGTACATATTGAAATTTTAATTCATTACCTCCACATTACTCTGGCCCATGGATGAGGTGGAGGTGGACTTTCTATCACAGGATCCACTACAAGCTCCCGACTCCACATTGCTATTATCACTCAAATCCCCACCATCCGACCGGAGTAACTCTTTTAACCTTTTGATTTCCTCTTTTAACTCGCGAATAAGCCGAGCATTTGCATCCTTTGAAAATGTGAATCATTAATTTTCTTACTCTTCAAGCATACATACTTAATATTTACATTGTCTTTAGCAGGATGATGATGGTAATACTCACCTCATTCACCACAGCCTTGCACACGATTTGTTTGGCACGGTCTGCGTACCTGCAAAAAATAATAATAACATCCCCCATCAACATCAGGATTATAGCTGACACAAACTGCTGACGTAAGACTTAAGATCAATGTCTCTATGATTTTTTTTGGTCGGTGGACACACCTGAGAGTTGACAAGGTCTCCTCGTAATTGACATCAGCGGGAGAGACGGCAGCAATCATTGCTGTCTTACTATTTCCACCTAGAGATTCTCTTAAAAGCCATGTCAACACGCTATCACGGTATGGTATAAAGTCTTTTGATTTCCGTTTCTTTGTGTTCTAAATCAAATATAAAACAAGGGGGGAGAGGGGAACAAACTGGAATTAGTGTCAAATACCGTAATAACCCTTTTACACAACGCAAGACTCTTTCAACTGAGTGAGATGGAATGACTCTCCCACATATTTACGGTAACACGCCATCATAATTTAAAAGATTTTTACTTACGCTTATCTCAGCCAAAGCTGAAATAACTTTTCCGAGGGTAGTCAGAGATTTGTTAATATTTGCACCTTCCTTTAATCTGGAAAATGAATAAATTAATCCAAATTATTAAAAGGGAGTTATCATCATTTCCTCGTTTCATATAATAACAAAGATGGAGAGTAAAAAGGAGTGGGTGGGTGGACTGGATAATGAGTTAATTGAAACAAAAGTGTTTTCTCTCTCTACTGGATACAGTACAGTACATAATATAGTGGAGAAAGTGACCTAATAAAAATTTCATGTTGCATCTTCTAAGGGTAAAAGTTTGCATAATAACAATTCAATTACTTATAGTATTAGTTCAAAACTTTTTTTCTGACTCGCCTAAGGCCCGTTGCTCCCGTAGATTCTGCCCGTTCGGATCCAGCCAAATCAACTAGCGAGATTTTACTGACCTGTGAACAAATAGAGAGAGAGAGAGAGAAAGAGAAAAAAAAGCATTAAGGGAGAGTGTTAAATTTAATGACTAGTTCATGAGGTTTGGTTACACTGTGTGTAGTGTAGAGAAGAGAGACATACTTTTTCTGCTGTTAATCCCGTGAGCAAATCCAATTTGGACTGACTGAATATCAAGGTGAAGACAGCATGGCTCCGGGAACTTGTCTCATTCATGTTGGTACTTGCCACAGTCCTCGCTTTATTTCCATTATCCATCAATTCATAAATATCTTTGTAAGATGTAACTGCCAATTTACTCAAGTCCTCCACGTAAGGACCCAAGATTGGATGTTCTCTCACTTTCAGATTTGCACTTGTCTTTGGGTTGAGAAGGTCACGAACACGTTCACAGTAAATTTCCATGTAACTCACCTACACACACACACGGTACATATTATCGTTAAGTATCAATGTATGTATGATGGGTTAAATATTTATTACAATCTTCACTGTCTTAGACTTGAAACAATTGTCCGCAAGGAAATGTCAAAGTTTAAATTTAGAAAGTGAGAGCAAAACCTTCTTTTATCATTGGCCACTTTCTCTCTCAACTTTCTCCATCCATTTGGATCTTTTTAAAATGACCATTTTTGCGGACAATATTTTCTGTAGCCTATGTAACTGTGTTAAGTGTAACTTACCTCTACGGAGAATTTAGTGGAATTGTCGGAATGAATACGAGAAAATAAGTCTTGACAAATTTGAGGAATTATACCAAAGTCGTCCTCGCGACCCATCATCGTGTAACTTTTTCCGGATCCTGTCTGGCCGTACGCAAATATACATACATTGTAACCTACATGGAAACAAAATTATGTTAGTAGTTCCATGGTTGACCTTTGTCAAGGTACAAAACATCATTGTTGTACTAATGTAATGACTTTGTAATTCCAAAGTTGAAATTGACTTCTCAGCATAATTTAAAATGTTCAAAAGATGCTGTTCACAGCATCACAACTTGAACTACATAATGATGACAATAAAATTGAGAATGTCACCTTCAAAAAAACAGATATGTACAATAAATTACCTTCAAAAGAATGATGCAGCATCTCTTCCCCAATGTCTTTGTACACCTTAGTTTGACTAGCAAATTTTTCACTAACATGCTGTGGAGAAAGGAAAAGAGAAAGTGTTTCACAATTAATCTTTTACAAATATGATACAAAATAAGTTTGTCTCTCTTACATCAAAGGAATAATAGCTGTAATCGTAATTGAAGGATTTGACAGCAGTATCCCTAGTTGTCTTTGGATTTGTTATATCTGTTTGTAAATCATGGAATAATTTTTACTAAAAATGTCATTTTTACTTGGATGATAGAATTTTGTGCTTTCAAAAAACATTTCGACTTACAAGTAGTTTCCCCGTCCATGTCAATAATTCGTTGACAACCCATTTGTACCTCCCTATAAAAGAGAGAGAGAGACAAAAATGATGATTATGTGTATTAAAGTGAGAAGATTCAACCTTACTAATTTTTAGACTTTTAATGAACAAATTAATTTTAATTTTTTTGAAAAACAAAATTTTTTAAAAACCTGTTATTAAACGGTCGCACACGGACCGCTACTTTAACGGAGCTCATTGTTCTGAATTAGTTGTAGAAATTGTTGGAAGTGGACACTTTCACCACCCGCCCCCACAACAGTACAATGACGATGATGTTCTTGAGATTTAATTCCTTTCGAACAATCTGGTCGGGAAGTGAAACTTATTTTCGTACTGTCATGTTCGGATTTGTAAAAAAATCGATAAATATTCCAAAGTCACTCGGAATCGTTCGTGATAGCCGAAACGGGTCGTATTGATCTGAGCTAATTTCTGAATATAAAAGCTGACTGGAACTCTCCATGTATGAACGAAAGTCGTCCACTAAATCCATCATCTCATAACTAGGAAAATAATAAAATAAAATAATTGATTTTCAACTACAAATAAATAAATAGAAACAAAAGTTGTCCCACAAAAAAATGTACATAGGAAAATGAACGTGTAGAGGAGATTTTCATTCTATATTGGCCAACCTCATCCTGTCATGTCATGGATTTACAATATGATGTTGTTGCAGGATCAACGGAAATGGAATGTGGGTCATCCTTATTAGCCAAGTAATTTAGCTAATCGGAATTAAACAGTGATCTGCTTCTCTGTGAGATTTTCCAGGGATGACAGTAGAGAGATTTGTCTCTTGTATGCTTCAGACACACGTGCATTTTCCGTAGGAAATCTTATCTTTTCAAAAAATCAATCTTCTCCGGAAAAACGGAGGGGAGGGTCAACTTCTTTTGACCTCAGTTTGTTAAAAAATATCAAAATTTTGTAAACAGTTCTAAAGTGTAATCAAAAAATTTAATTTTCGAGATTTGAGAACGCGGTGAAACATCCTTGATTGAGTTAGGCAAATTTAATACGGGTGGAACTCGCACACAAGGAACAACTTGTAAAACCACTTTTGCCAATTATCGTGAACAGCAATGTTAGTTCACAAAAAATAGTAACAATAATTGAAAAGTATGTTAGCTACTTTCAGAAGCTGGTTCTGGTAAGTGAGAAAATAAACATTATCTAAGTCAATAAATCAATTTATTTCATAATTTCTAATGTAAACAATATTTTAATCATACAAAAAATTTCGGCTCTGTCAAAATGTAGGACACCCAGTACCTGGTGAGTAAATTAATCTTTTTTTGATTTGATTTGATAAAAAATGAGAATCTTTAGTATGACTGTGTTATTACTGTGTAAATAATTGACAGCAACAATATATTTTAACCGACATTCTTCCAATGTAGGTTGCCTCCCGGTTTGGATTGGCCAGATATATTACCAAATGAAAAAGTTAATTATGCTCGATTTGAAGGTGTAACAAAATGACTATTTTATATTTAACATCATTTTATAATAATGAGTATGATGATGACAATGTTTTTTTGTTGTTAAATCATTAGATCTGTACGTCTACCCCATCCCATTTTCTGTGTGTTTCATAATTATAAGATTTTTTGTTGAAAGGTATGGGTGGATTGTTTTCTTTTTTTTCTACTCGTAAAATTAGTCAAAAAAAGTTTTTTTTCATGATTGGTCATCATTTTAAAGAAAACTTTGATTGTTTTCAGATTTGTGTTCCACCGGATAGGGAGAAAGTATGGGCTAAGTCAAAGAACAATTTTTGTGCCACCCAATCCTTATTTAGAATCTCATTACAAGAGTAAGTCCAAAGTAGATGAAATAATCAAAAAGACAGATTTAGATCGGGATGAAGTCATTGCCTGGTTGAGACAACGGAGGAAACTAGATAAGCCATCAACGTTAGACAAATTCTCAGAGTGCTGGTCAGTTTTTACATTTACATTTCTAATTCCTAACTATATCATTTTTGCATGAATTTTAATTCACAATTCTACATTTGTACTTTGTCAGTATACTACTATTATATTATTAATTAGAAGTCTCACTACATATGAGAACCAAGTGTTGTGGACTTATTACGTAATCACACACACATCGTGCAGATGTACACTATATGTCTCAGCTTAATTTGCACACACTCAAGTATGAGGTTATTTTGAATGCTTAATCTTTGTCATGTTGGTTGTTCTCTTTTTAGTTGGCGGTTTACTTGCTACGCCTTCTCGGTGTTAGTAGGCATATGGACGTTATACGATAAGCCTTGGGTAATTCTGAAATACAAGTCAAACTCATTTAATGATCATTTCTATGAGTAATTTTTATGATGAGGATTCATTTTTCAAATTCGCAGCTCTGGGACATAAAGTAAGTGATTTGTGTGTATCCTCTTCAGTTTACTCACGTCTATTACGCTGTGTATTTTGATTCTACAAAATACAACATTACATGAATCGTTTTCATGAATAGAAAGATTTACTACTACTACTGTACTATGAATTACTTGTACACAATTGAATGAACTTATTTTATACTTTCACTAGTGAATGCTGGTATGGATTTCCCCATCATGTGAGTTTATTATTATTATTGTCATTTTGGAGTCGGCTTCTTGTCTTCTGTAGTGATTCTTGACCCCTCTCCATGAATTGCACACTAATAGGGACGAATAAGAGATTATAATGATATTATGTTTGTTTGTGATTGACAGAGCGTAGACTCAGATGTCTGGTATTATTATATGTTGGGCTCTGCTTTCTACTGGTCCCTTATGATGTCTCAGTTCTTTGACGTCGCCAGAAAGGACTTTCTTCAAATGTGCCTTCATCATATGACTACGATTGCTCTTCTTGGGTAAATTAGAAATCCATACATTATTTAATAAAGACAATAATATTGTCTTTTCTTGCCCCATTAATTGTGTGTGTGAATATTATGATGACAACAGATTTTCCTGGACTTGCAATATGATAAGAATGGGCACTCTAGGTATTTTATCTACTACAATTCCAGTTGAATACGTTTCTTTTTGTAATTTTGTTACATATATAATAACTCATGGTTTCTTGTATTCTAGTTCTACTTTTACATGATCTTGCGGATCCATTCCTTGATAAGTCTTTTCAATTTGCTTTTGACAAGAAAGCATCATTTTACTATAAAATATATAATTTCGAAATCATTAAAAAATTATCTTTATACAGCTAGCAAAGACGACGAGGTATGTAGGCCTTCATAAAGCCTGTGACTGGTTTTTCGGGACATTCGCTGTACTATTCATCTTTACTCGTCTGGTCATCTTCCCGTTTGTCATACTCAAATCAACCATGTACGAAGCTCCCATGATACTACCCATGTTTCCTGCCTACTACATTTTTAACAGCATGCTTCTGGTTCTTCTTGGACTTCATATCTTCTGGACTTATTTTATACTCAAAGGTAAATTAATATGACACTTTTGATGACAAAATACATAAATCATTATTAATAAATATGTTTATTCACTGTTTTTTTATGTGTTTCTCAAATCAAAGTGGCAATCAAAGCTCTTCGTTCGGGAACGGTTAGTCAATAATTGATCAAAATATCACATGGTATAAATGAAGACTTTTTCCACAAGTCTCAATCCTAATACGTGTACGTGTTTATCCTCTTGCAGGTTGACGATGCCCGGTCTTCATCTGAATCTTCTGAAAATGAAGATTAATCCATCCAGTAATACCTCACTATATTTATTATTTAATTTTCAAAATACTACACACATCATACACACGTAACGTTACACACATACAAACTCAACAATATCTATTCCATTGATATGATATGATAAATGCTAAAAAAATTGTACTTTTGCATTAACTTATTATTATTAATTAATTTACTGCATAATCTCAATATTTGCCGATATATATAGTATTTAAGAAAATATTGTATTTAATGTGGAGAGTTACTACGTCCAGTATATAATACACAATATATATATATTGATGTAATGGGTCTGAAACATGCATTTTATTACAGTTTGTGTAATACATAGTTCATAGTTAGTGTATATGTAACTAAAGTGCTTAAAAAAGGGAAGAAAAAAAGAGTAATTACTGTGTTATAACTAATGATCAATATGTATGAATCTCAACTCAAAATGTTGGTTGCTTATATTACATATATGATGTGGATAAAATGGTGTTAAGGATGAAAAATAATCTGAATATAATGAGAAATAAAGAACAATTTGGCAATAAAAAGTAAAGTTGATTCATCCTAATCATTCATTATTGTGAAATTTTCGTTGGTCTTCATGTATGTACATACATGTTTAGCATGTAATACATGTAGTACAGTGGGAAGATTGTCATACTTTCCGCCATTCTACCTATCTATGGTAAATGGTAAATCATGTTCTTCTCAGTTCTCCATTTCGACTTTGAATTTTTTGAAATAAGATAGTTTTTTAGAAAAAT
>WJFB01004449.1:0-10049 GCA_009870185.1 Pygmarrhopalites habei | reverse complement strand
CCTCATTTTATTTTTTTTCAACGTCATAATGATACTAGCTTTATGTAAAAAAATCAGAATTTTTCAGTAACAACTTTCAGTGATACTACCGTGTCGCACTTTATCCTTGTCATCCCTGTATATGATTTTCTCGTCTCCCTCCCTTTTTCTCTATACGGTGCTCTTTTTCGAATCTCAGTCTCTATGTTGTTGTAATTCAAGTATATGAAGTTGAGACAGTGTGTGTGTGTGTCCTTGCGTGTGGGTGTGTAGAGTTTCCTATAGAGATTAACAACTTTTCTCAAAGAGTTTCTTCTCCCCGCAGAATGGGAAAGTAGGGAGTGAGGAAGAGGGAAGAAAAAGAACGGGGATACGAATACAAAAGTGAAGCTTTCATGAGTTGAAACTCTAGAGTCTTAAGAGTTGACAATTTTCTCCGTTTCCCTGCACACACACAGACGCGAAAGTATATTTTGTATGCTTCTCATCCCTGCTGATACACACACAATGATGATTTTGGTGACAAATAAATGAAGGAAGCTGGAAAATGATGAAAATTGTGAATGTGGAATATTTTTCAATGGATAAAGGTTCTGTGTGTGCGTGTGGGTGGGTGGTTGGGTGGAGGGAATGACTTTTACATCAAGTCAATGTATTTGTCTTTTCCTTCTCTCCATTTTGTGTGTGTGTGTGCAGTTTCTTCCGTATGCACGTTGAAGGAAGAGGATTGGCTACTCTTTCCTATTTTGTGTTTG
Source organism: Pygmarrhopalites habei (assembly GCA_009870185.1). Lineage (NCBI taxonomy): Eukaryota > Metazoa > Arthropoda > Collembola > Symphypleona > Arrhopalitidae > Pygmarrhopalites > Pygmarrhopalites habei. Next base: position 9,315 of record WJFB01004449.1, on the reverse strand, counting down.
GGTAGACAGAGAGAGAAGAGAAAAGTTGGAAGAATATTATGAACTGTGAAGTTGAGTCGAGACATGTTATGTGCTGTTCCCTTCGCAATCCACAATATCATTATATTAAAGGCAGACTCATTGATAATTCATGAAGTGAATGCATAGCAAATGGGTTCCGCTACCTTCCGATCTCATTTTTAATACTCTACAAACACACATAGCCTACGCATAAAGATAGAAGAGAGAGAGAGAGAGTAGAGCAAACACTGCACGCACACAATGGACGCACAATGACAACCCTGGTTTTTAGTTATAATCATTTACAAGAGTCGTCGGGTTTGTCCGTCTTGGAAATTTTAGAGTGAGACAAGAGAAGGGGACTGGGGAATGGAAGAAGTGGAAAGCAGAAAGGACAAAAGACAAGTAGAATGACACCACATGTTGTGGATGTCGGTGAAAATTCAGTCAAAATTTGGTAAACTATTTTGTCCAGGTCATGTCAAGCAGAGTAATAGATAGTAATTATACAATACGTATATAGTTTGCTTACCACAGAGTCACCCTGGAACTATTGAACTACTTGACCCTAGTCTTAGAGAATCGACCTCGGTGATTCCAATGAGCCCAAAATTTCCAACAGGAAACACCGTTTTGACCCATTTTGTGTCATGTTTTGTCAATAATCTGAATTTTTTTTTAATTTTTTCGCCGCACGCTCGCGACATCCTTGTCGAACAGGGAATATTTAAGCACTATTTTTCTGGCATATTTTCTCTCGCTCGTCATTATTTCTGTTTTCGTCATATCATCTGTGTCACTGTCAACTTTGTCATCGACAACTATTTGACATGCAAAAACCAAAAATTGACGATAGAGAAAAAACGACAACGAAATAATTTTTAAGTATTCACTGGGCTGACAAGGATGAAGAAATTCTAATTATTTTCCAGATAAGAAAAGAAGGGAAGAGAGTGTTGTGTATTTAACAATTTGTTCTATTGGGAATCAGTGAGTGCAATTCCATAAAGCTATTGTCAAGTGGATTGCCCAGGACAATTTGCCCTGCAGGCGAGAGGAGCGTTAGCGACTCTTGTTGTCTTTACATTTTATTCCAAACACATAATGCATTTGTACTATGCGTCCAAATTTCGTCGTAAAAAGCTTTTCCATATAACAATTTTTTGTCAACGTCCGAGAGAAATGGGTGAAAGTGTTCACTTTCCCTTTGTAGCCCTCCAGGCCTCAAAGGAGGCAACGAGAATATTAACTATATCAGCAATATTCAAATATTTTTAAAACATCAAGTAAAAGGTCATTATTTTTTTAAATCCTTGATCCTCCTACACAGCTTCTTGTCTCAACACTTTAAGAGTTTGCTTACCACCATCATGATACTCATCTCAAATCACACACACACACACACAGGATATTATTCTTTTCTTAAGAGAATTAATTTTTCCAGCTTATTGACACAGTACACACAGCGTGCACTAGATTATTGTTAGAGTCCTTGGTTCAATTACTTGGAGGGAGGAAAATGTGTACAAAGATATAGTCCGGATATTGCCGCATTCAAGTGTACACACTTTTTGTGTGTACGTTCTGTTTGTCGTTTTTGAAAATATGAGGTTCCTCAGATACCATCCTACAGAGGAGGAGACAAGGCGAAAGTCATATACCAAGCCAAATTCAGAGAATGCTCTTCCATAGTTATCCTCCTCTCCCGTTCCAACATACCTTTCCCTGGATGTTCCCGGTATTATCTATCACTTGTGTATTGTATTCCAGTTTTCTAGGAGGAGAAAGTGTGTTCTGTGAGCAGGAGGAGGAAGAGGTGGGACAAAAACTGAGCAATTCAGTCCTCACAGCGCGTCTCTCCTATCCATGGATAACATACTGAAAGTGAAAGAGGAGGGGATTTTGCAAAAGAGAGATTTGAAAATAATGTTATTTGATATATCTTGCATCAACCCTATGTTTTCTCGTGTGTGTGTGTGCATTTAACTATATGGGATAACATTAAGGGATGTAGGACTTGGACTGCGTCTACGGTATGCACGGGCTTTTGGTATGAGAGTATGATGAATACAAGGGATTCTTGAATTCCTAAATCTTGGCTATGTTCCACAGGTTTGTGTCGGGTTTAACTGTCTGCATGAAAGATATGGAGATCTCCTAGATTATTTCGACCATAGATTTCTCCTCTCCTCTAAACATCACCACAAAGACATACACATACATTCTTACGTATCCCACTATCTTTTAGCAAACACGGAGCAAGATAGGAAGAAGGAAAGAGAGCATCAGATATCAGATACCTCTATCTTTCTTTTCTCAGCCACCGAATTGACTGACAGACGTTTAAAGTCATATGTATTTGTATGGTTGAGAGATTCCAGAAAAATGCACACAACGTGTACAGAGTTGGCTTCCAAAGGAGAACAAGGGGAGAAAAGAGTCCTGCCATGCATGCATGCACCCCAACCAAAACATATTGCCATTTTGACGGGGACTTCCCGATGACTACGAAAACGGAGAGATTTATTATTTATCCAACTCTTTATTGTGCCGAAGAAGAGAGAGAGAAGGAGGGGAGAGGAAAGGAGGAAATGCAAATTTTCATCATGTTTTATTTTTCTGAATTTTCACTCATTGTCCTCAAAAGAAACTTTTTGCCCTTTTGTGAACGTTAATAGTCCCAGATAGCGTAGTCAACAACAAAACATGGTCATATTTGTGTTTTTAACAGTACAGTATGTCGTCATGATTCGCATATTTTATACACACACAGTCCTATTATGTGTGTAGTACAGCCAGTACAGGCTGTGTGAGTTTTTAGACGCTGATTGAAATTATATATTGTAAAATTGTGATTAAATTGCCTGACATGTACATGGACAAGTTCGTGAGTTCTAGTTTGTATCACACACATACAGGGGTGACGTTGAGTTCATTATTTGTTTGTTTTTTGGAATAATTGTGTGTTATTACAATTACTGTACAAAAACACACACACACACACATGAGTACATGTACGAAAAGTGGAGTTGAGACAAGAGAGAGAGAATGTAGTGGACATAAACTCTCTCATCCATCTTTTTTTCCACTGATCATTTTGCCTGTGAAAAGATTTGCAATTTGCAATTTTTGAACGTATTTTACAAATAGGAGAGGGAAGGGAGGATGTGAGCCCTACATATAAAAATTATGTAGACACACACAGACACATACCTAAGAATTGTGTATGTTGGAAAGAGTGAAAGAGAGTGGAGTCTGCGCCAGGAGCTATACAACAACAAGAGCCATCGACCACCTTCATATAAAAGAGAGAAAAGAGAGAGAGAGGAAAAGAGGGAGAGGGAATCACCACCCACTCTGTCTATTTTCCGCCGCTTGCACACACACACACACCGAGTCAACAGTAAATTAGTGGACACAATGAAGTTGAAATAGATGAAGGAGGGGACAGAGGAGAGGATGGTCTGGTGGCGCGGTAATGAACAGCCTCAGTCTGTCAGTTGAGTACAAAAAAGGGATTTCCATAAAAATTAAATTAAATTGTAGTCTACACACACCCAGAGACTCATGTGAGAAAATTAGAATTTAGCAAGTCACAAGGAAAGGAATCGAATACAACAATTGGCACGGACCGCATACCTAGGTCTTTTGACTTGTGTTTGTGTGTGGAGTCTCTCTCGCATCCTTTTACTCAGAGAGTAAATGATCCGTATCCTCAAGCTCCCAACTGTTAAATTCATCATGAGTCTTAATACTTGCATCAAAGTGTTCGCGAACACATGCAACCAAGTGTATGTGTAGATTTTCTCTCTCTCTCTCTTATCTCCTTTTTCGTTTGAAAATTTGATTAAACATGACTATTTAACTGAATTCCTCATTCAATTTGCCCTGTACCTTTGTCACTATTACAATTTGAAATTTAATTTTCCATACGAGACCTCCAGGCAAGCACTCACTCACTCTCACGTACTACGCAGACAAAGCTCAGGTCGAACAGACAAGAGGTAGGTGTGCTCACATCACACACACACATGCACTGACACGAGAAAGAGAGACAGAGACAAGTCAAAGTCAAGTGAAGACTGCACCCCTCACCCTTCTCCTCGTTACTTTGTAATCTAGCCACAATTTAGAAAAAATTAGCAAAAATGATTTTATTCCTCCACTTTACACGATGGTATGTAGATACAAGGGCTAAAGCCATCACCTTCCTGTTCTTCCTCTTCGACTAGGGATCAAGAGGAGGGCGGATGGCTGGATCGACTTTTCTTTTTTGTACTCATAAGCACACAACATATTTATGCTGTACCGTGAAATTATACACACATTATATTGTGTGTCTCAGATTAGGGTTGAAATGTACTCTAAATGGCAATGGAAAAAGTTAAGTCTCTCTCAAACCTCCAATTTCCAATTGATCCAATTGAATCAGCTATTGGAACAGTTAGAACGGAAATAATTTTGAATGTCAAAAATTTCAATGCATGAAACTGAAACAAAATTCGTACATGGAGCAATAGCTGATGGTGCTGGGTCTGTCCTGAATACTGTCAATCCACGTATACAAAACAGTTCGGATTTGTCATGACCACAATCGTGGTATCATGATGCAGCCTGTATGCACATCCCATGTTGATACAACACACACAGTACTTACTGTTTGGAAGTAGTGTATCTTATCAGCGATCGTGTCGTAATTTTGTTTTAGGTCCATAGTCCTCTGCATGTGAATGCATATGGAAAAAGGAGGAGGAGGAGGGGACAATGTTCTGTGGTAATTCAGATTCATGGTCTTTTTTTCTACTCCACTCATAATCCCACTGTATAAATATTAAACTGGAAAGAACACACGAGAGGAGGTGGAGGAGGAGGGAAACCTGGAGAGGAAGTTCAAAGTTGAGACACACAAAATGGAATAATGTTTTGCATCCGCTCTCCCATGCTCTCATCTCTAGTCCTCGCTCACAGTATGCAAGGCTAGAGAGAGAGAGTAATGTGAGCTAAGAAGCAAGTAGAGAGGGAGAAAAGAAGGGGGCATATAATGAATGCAAGTGATCTCATCCTCTCTGTCTCGCTTTAATTTGATTAAGGCAGAGCACATGAGATGTTACAAGACCAACATTATATGCGTATAAAAGATTGTGTGTACGTGTATGTGTACACAGTCTATCAGTTCCCTGTATGTACGATCTACTGTGTATGATACACATGGAATGTTAGGCAGGGTAGACGACTTAATTTACAGGCTTATCATCTTGTATCTTGTATTACAAACACAAGAGTAGAACAGAGCAAAGTCCCTCTCGTTTCCTCCTCTTCGATGGTTCTATGGGCCAGAAAGGATGGAGAAGGGAAGGATGAGGAAAACAAGGAGAGATAAAGAGCAGACAAGACAAGTTAGTTTGAAAGTGGAATACACCTTTGAGCATCTCTCTCGATTCTCGAATTCTATATTCTTTGGTGGTGGTAGAGTCCTGTGTGTCCTGTGTGTTTTTGTCTCTTTATGTGTGTGTGTATCGTTTTCTCGAATTTAGGCGAACCTATGAGACGATTACAGGGGCTAGTAGACAAGACACGTCCCATCTCTTTTTTCTCCTGTATATCAAATATTCTCAAAGTGATAGTCTATTTTTCTCTCTCTCTCTTGCTTCCTCAGTGTGTATCAATGTAATATCAAAATGGTAGTCTACATCATGTACATGTGGAGGGACATGGAAACATTATCCTCTCCAGCACACACACACATCTCACCATCCACTATCTCATCTCTGACGCCGTAAGGAAACTTATCATTGATTTCCGGTTTCTTTCACAACATAGCCAAAAGACAAAGTTGACTCAACATCAACTGAATGTCTTCTTCTCGTAGTGTTTCTTTTCCCCTCCTTGTGTTCCAGTTTCGAGCATTTATGGCGGAGAAGGAAAAGTGGATGGTGGAAACAAGAAATCTAACTTGCAAAGAAAGTTTTTGCCGTGAAGATGGTGAGGGGGAAGGAGAAGGAGCTGAGGTGAGCTGATTCTTGCACAGCTTCTATCACTCTCCCCTCCGCCGCCTCTTCCTCCCTCCTCCTCAGAGCTCCAGCTGAAACAATAACAATAAATGTTCCCAGAGGAAGTTCATGTCTCTCGTGATACTGGGACCAAGTTGATTCTTCTTATGTGGATGTGTGTGCCCTGTCGTATTACGGAGAACGTGAGTCACTCCCCACATAAAAGGATGAGGAGGGCAATGGTTGAGCTTACATTTTATATTCTCCTCCTCCCCTTCATATTTATATAATGATAGTTTGGGAGCTATTAAATATTTCTTTCACATCCAAACGCATACATATATTTATTTTTTTGGTAAACAAATCATTGCTGCTTAACTCCCCTCTCAAACCTCTTGTGGCGACTGAGAAGGATTACATTGAAATTGCATTGCCTGCCTTGCGTGTCTACGCTACATTGAAAGATACGCACATGATTCTTAGTATTGTGTGTGTGGATATTATATTGACGCCTTCCCCTGCATATGATATTTTGTAATGTGATGTTTCTTCTCCCCCTCCCCCCTTCTTCGTTTTCGTCTTCCCTTCAATCTTCTTCCAGAAAGACAATTTCTGCTCCTGATGAAGTTCCCTGCTGTCACACACTCTCAGCAGTTTTCCTCCTAGTTCTTTTGTTTGTGGGGGATGGTTTTTGAGAGGGAGAATAATTTCCATACGTTGGATGATGTGCGAGGAAGAGTATTACCATTTCAAGTTATAGCATCACAGGGCAAGTTATGAATGAGCGTGTCAGTGACTGTGTGTGTGTGTGCTCAACATTTACCTTATGAGACTTGAAATTATTATAATTTAATCACTTTAGCTCCACATTTTCCAGAAGATTTTGTCTCAGCCATACACAACTTGAGAAAGCTCCATTCAGTCCAAAAGTTGAGCTTTTGTCCCTCCCTCTCTCTATCTCTACAGACTTTCGGTTTTGTTGGTTCCCCTCTCCCTTCCTCTCGGTCATTCTAGATGAAGTAGCTAGAGACTTGCTCTCGAGTCTGGTGAATCTTTCATGTATTATAAGATGTATGTGAACACATTTGTATGAAAAAGTATATTTACAAGAAGAAGAAATGTGTACAAATGATTCTGACCAGATTTGTTTTATGCTTGTCTTGCACTCACGATGCACACACGATGCACATACGATGCATAGTCATCTTACTTATAAATTGTTCTGAAGATACTTTATCCACACACAAGCAGGCACAGACACAAAGTCAGGCTGCGATCTGGGGATGAACATACACGCTTCAGATGATTCGAGGAGGGTAAGCACAATAATAATAATAGGTAGTAAGTTTTAGTGGTTTCCACTGACGCACAGACTGGTTAACTCTTCTTAACTCATCCACCCATTCGAAAGGGAAAGGGAGGCACTCACACACTAAACGTCGTACCCCTGCTTGTCTGTCCTTGTGTCCGCTCTCCTATTTTGTCCCTGATATCTCTCTCCCAAGATTCAAGATTAAGTTAAGCCAAACACTGTCTTGGGGACTTTTCTCACCCATTATTTGTGGCTCAAGTAGCCGGAGCTCATTTGATTATCGAAGAGTTAGTCAAGTCGACAAGGAGAGATAGCCGCAAAGCAGAACAGAGGAAAAGGATACAAGTAGAAATAGTCGAGGAGAGCAGAATGGCTCTGAACAGAAACAAGCTTGTTTTTCATGATAAGGGAAGAAGAGAGGAGATGGAGGAGGAAAAGTTTCCTCTAAAAAGAAGAATATGTTGGAGCTATAGAATCCATTTGTGTGTGTACATACAATAAAGATCTGCCTTACTCATCGTCATTTCATCTCTTGTGGGTCTTTTAAGTCTTGAAGGTCCATCTGGTAGAGTAGCAAAGAGAGGATGGAGAAGGGAGAAGATTATCATGGTGCCATATCTGTGCAATACTTTGAGCCTTCCCTCAATGAGTAACTTTATGAAGGGTCGTTTTATGACTTTAAATTACTGTTTGTTTTCTTGGGTTTCAGTTAAAACTTCAAGTTGTGTGTTCACTAGTTCTCCTTGTTTCTCCCCCCCCCCCCACACACACAAACACACAGCTCTTTCTTTGTTTCTCCCCCCCCCCCCCACACACACAAACACACAGCTCTTTCTGCACCCAGTAAGATAAAACGTCTCTTTCTCTTCACTCTCGCTCTGTGTGAGTATCGACAGTACAGTGTGGTTTTGAGTTTTATGATACTTCAATGTCGGAGGTCAATATATATCATGCAAACTGTCTCTCTCCAAATTCTGCCTCTCCTATATACCTCACAAGGTTTTTTCTATGTACGTTTTTTTGGAGCTGGCAGCTGAAAAAAGTTGCAATAAAGCCTTAAAAGAAAGAGAGAGGGGAAAAAATGATTTTCTCAAAATCCATGCACGTCCCGGGGACAGAGTTGCTCAGAAGTGTGAATAATGGCGATGTATGTGTTCGCTTGTGTTTGTAAGTGAGACACTGAGTATCCAGTTTGTGAGGAATTAGCTACTTTTTACGCACTCTCTTAAAAGTTGTCTTAAGCTCAAGCCTACAGAAAGAAGAGAGGGTGGGTGGGTTAGCTTGAGCTCCAATTGCATAACTCTGTAATGTAATTGGACTCTAAAATCATTCCTTATAGGTAACACTGAAGTGTGTGTGTTAGAACAACAAACGTTTTTTGTTGTAACGTTTGTATGTGGGACACAAGGAAAGATTTTGTCTTGAAAATTTCCAAAGAAAATAATGGTGGAGCACGTACGCGTAGGAAAAGTGCTAACTGAAAATAACGAGGAATTTTTAGTGTGGGAACTTTGTATTTATGACTATTACATTGCTTTACTTATTTTTCCAAAAGTGTACGTTCATCATTTATGAGCCTCCCAATTTTTTGAGAGGAGGTGGAATCTGATTTGCACACTCACTCTCTTTCTCTTTTGACTAAATTCTGTGTCTTGGAGGAAACATTCGTAACACCCATGTGCGATTATACCAGAGAAGGAGAGTCAGTCACACACACGCACATCCGTCTGTAGACAAGAAGACGAGGAGGAGGGGGAAATAATAAATGTGGAGTAGAGTCAGTAGCTTATAAAAAAGAGTTGTGTGTATGATATTGATATATCAAAGTTTTCAAATAATCATAATACAATTCACTAGAAGAGGACGACGAAGGTATGCAGCCATTGCAATAAATATTTAAGGACATGAATCTGTGGCCAATCCTTGCAAAGAGATGTATATCCATATTTCTATATACGTATAAATCATAGTTTGAAATCGGACACTCGGACACTCTCGGACAATCACTAAAAA
>WJFB01004448.1:0-10053 GCA_009870185.1 Pygmarrhopalites habei | reverse complement strand
TGCATTATATTTTAAAAAATACACACTAACTAAAATGACGACACATAATGATTTCTGTTCACACAGAAATGCTACTTTAAGAAGAACATGATGATCAAATTATTTTCATGCATTTAAAATCCTAATTATAGGTTAAAAATGATTGAAATGACGAAATTCCAAATGTGGGTAGTCACAGTTAAGGATTGGGAGGATAAGTAGGATGAAAAGATCCGACCTGTCAATAAAAAGTTAAATTGGTCTAGTGGTTAAGGAGTCGGGTTTATTTGGAGTGTATAGTAGAAGGTTGTTTAAGGCGAGTGTGGGGAGTCCGGGAGTCGAGTCTGGGTGATGGGAATTTATTTTGACTTTTTTTGCCTCTGGACACATTGCGGGTAAACCGTGGGATGAGCGTCGAAAAATCCCACAGTTAAAAATTGAAGGGCCGGTGGGACAAAACCCAGCGCTCAGTCAGCGCTGGTTAACCGTGGGATTTTATCGTCGTTTCATTGCAGGCCCAACACTAAAATCTTTCCTGGGAGTGATTTGAAAGAGAAATAGTGGCCATTTCAATTAATCTTGAAAGCGACTGGATTTCTACCCACATTTTGGTGTGATATTATGATCTCCAGTTTTCATCTCTTAATAAACTCTGGAACAGTCTACATTTTTGAAATTCCCACACTCCATTTCTGTAAATACTTGTTACTCTCAAAATTTGTTTAAACTAAAATTTTGAAAGGTTTTCATTTTCATTGTCGACGTTTAAACATTTTAAATTAAAAGGGGAAGAAAGTGTCCAAAGCGGAAATGAAAAAAAGTGATAAATTCACAGGCGGAAATCTTTATGATTTCATTTATTATTTAATTATTTACTTTTCCTCTTTCAAATTAAAATTGTCACGAATCAAAGTTGACATGGTCAGTCGAAAATAGAAAATTTGAATAATTTTGCATAATAAATTCAAATTAATTCCAGACCCATAAATTACGAGTCATAATTAAATTTTGTCACCATTTTCCTTTTCCTCCCTCCACACACACATACACACCCTTCTTAATCCCATGTCTCACGAATTAGTAAATTAGATTAAAAATTGAAAAAATGAAAGTAAAAATTGTGAAAGAACTCAGCCACACACACACACACTCTCTCTCTAGTAGTAACCCACAGTTACAAATTTTTAATTGGAGGGTAATAGATTCACGCACCATCCTCAACTTGACTTGAGTGTGTGTGTGTGTCAGTGTACTGTGTAGGATTAATTCATTTTCCATACATACTTGTGTGTGTAGAAAGTGTTGGACAACAAAAACCGGACGTTACAGCATACAAATTTATTGTGACACAAGAGAGAGAGAGAGAGAGAGAGATACATCACATAATATGCACACAAGTGTAAATCCCTCGAAAATGACGATTTGGAAAAAAGAGTTTTACATCTTATAGGCTGTAGACGGTGTAATTATTACTTTATCAGATAACAATGCCATAATAACAAACTAATATTGTACTTTGTCACAAAAGCATGTCCGTGACACTCACACACACACGCCACACACACGTCAATACACCTGACAAACAACAACACAATAAACCCAGGACAAAACACTGTTACCCTTCAAAGCACAAAAGTACACCATGCAAAAATGAGTGGGGCTTAATTTAATTAGTGCACTTTCTGCATTTTCCCTTCCTCTCACTCTCTACACACACGCACATTACATTACATTCAACCAGTCACTGTCAAGTTCTTGACTCGCAAAATTTTAAATTTCGATTTTCCATCAAACATTCTTTGAGAAAAAACAGAGCGACCACTTCGTCATCCCCACTCATTTCCACACACACACACGCAATGACTTTATTGACACCCGAAAAATATTTTCTTTCCTTCTTGTCTAAGGAAAATTTGTTTCCCTCTTTTAATTCCTCATTATATTTAAACCTCGGACGGAAGTGTAAACGCAGTTCATGACAAAATTTCGACTTGTCAACATACATAAACATTCTATCTCCACAGTAATCCGTCATTTTTTGTATTTCCCACACTTTCCACACTCGTGACAACACAGTACAGTACAGTGTGCACATATCTTCAGTAATTTTTCAAAAATCCACCAAAAATCGTTCCTATTACAGTAATTCGAAAATAATTTGACAAAAAATGCTTTAGTCAAAAATTCTTGTGCATACAGAAATTTTTTTCAAAAAGTGCGGCTTGTTTTATCACGTGTTGTTTTTGTTTTTGTGAAAGTCAAATTCCTCCTCAGCTTTCTGGGATGGATATTTTTCGAAGACTTCTTTCTCAATTATGAAAATAAGAGAAGAACGTTAAAACCGATTTTCCCCGTTTTCGCAATCCCCGGAATCGAAATGTCTGCCTTATGGACGTTCCTACTGGTTCCCTGCCTCATATCTTCGACTCAATGGCAAGTCTCCTCTTCGAGTAGTATGGAAAAGAGAGTGTCAAGTATGAAACTGACGACGCAATCTGCTAATAATAATAAGTTAGCGGATGCTCGATCACGTTATTCTGGTGTAGAATGTGACGATTACAATACACCACTTTGTCATCTGTCTCCACCACACTTCGATTCGAATATATTGGCCCCTCCGCCTGTCCACAATGTCGACCGTCACCCTTACCCTTACCATAATCATCTTGCAGAACATGAACAGGAGGAGAAAGAAAAAAATGAACTGGAAGTTTTGACTGAAGAATTTTTGTATCGAATCGGTGCAGTTGGGAAAGTCTACTTGATGCGTGATCTCATCACAATTTTAGTAGCAGATGAAGAAACTGAAAGAATAAAGGCTATTACACTCGCCATGGCTGGAATAAAATCAATTTTGCTGGACAAAATTGCTAATTCTACAATGGAAGAGAGTGAATTCACTGCAATGGTTCTTGCTCATGTTAGTGGACTGATTGACATTACTATTATAGCTGTCGAAGTGAGTAGTGATGTGAGAACTCTTGTGGAGACAAAAATGTGTTCTTCATTTTCAGAAGAATCGGGTTGTGTCAATCAATTGGATCAACTAGTCGAGACGATGAGTGCCTTCGTTGGGATTATTTTACCACTGTCAGCGTATTTATGGCCGGATGCAGTCGGTGGATTTGCAATCCTTCAAGGTATTTGGGTTGTCGGGGCTTCCAGGGTTGGAAAATGAGAGGAAGAGGGAAGTTTGAAATGTGGGAGGATGGCAATATACTGACAATATACTCAAAAATATAAGACTTTGAAGACGTTGAAGATGGAGCAGGGGATTTGATTCGGCTAATTTGGTTCAGCTTCTGAGATTCTTTACTTGTTTGACTCAAAAGTTTTTTTATTGTTCCAAAATTTTGAATACTTATCTAGAGAATGCATTTTGAACTTTTGTTTTGAAAGGATAGTGAAATGGATGCATCTAAATGAATTTTTTAAAAAGATGTTCGTTGTACTTTATTTTGATTTTGAGTCAAGATTTCTGAAAAAATTATTGATATTATGTGTTATACAAATATTGTTATTGTTATTATTGTTACAGGAATATATAATATAAAGTTTAATTGTTATATGCTAATTTGAGTAGTCAATAAGAGTTTTGAGGAGTTGAGTGACTGGTCATGTGACTGGTCAGAATTTAGGTAGAAAAATAGAATTTGTGATCCTAATATTTTTTGTTTGAGCTCGAGAAAAGAAGTTTTCTGAATTTTTTGGGCAAGTTCAGTTATTTTTACTAATTTTATTTTTGCTCGAAAGGGAAAGATCAACTTCTTTTAATAAAAATTTGAATGTATTTCCTTCCACTTGAATAATTCCACACGGAAATCGAGAATATTTATTATTGACTCATTGAACTGACACCACAATGTGTATGCTAACAATTATTACATTATAAATTCTTCCTACACTGTGCATCACAGGATACAAGAAAAGGACGATTGTAACAAACAAATTGTAAGAAATTAAAAAGTGCACAATAAAAAATGGCTTTCTTAAAAATACGTATTCACCAGCCATTAAACATTTAATGTTAAAAATGGTTGTAAAATATCAGAGTCCTTCCGTAGACAACAAAGTGATTAAAAAAACTGTGTGAAAAATTACAATAACAACAACAACCATGACAGGATGAGTGAAATGAGATTGTTTAGGAGACTTGAGTGAAGGGTCGAGGGACTTGTTGAAGGGATGCCGTGACATTGGCTATTTTGTCTCCAACAACTCCAGAAGAGTAGACACATTTTCCAGCAATCTTTTCTGCGTAGTCCAACACGGAATTTCCCCTGTTCAACAAAACAACAAAAAATTTCAATTTACCAAAGGAAAAATTTTCGACAAAATTAAAAATTTGTTCGAATTCAAATCAAAGTTTGCGAAAAAAACAATGTAGATGTAAATACGAAATTTAAGGATGTACTGACCCATTATGAAGCCAATTCAAAATAATTTGAACGCTGGATGGGATTGGGACGTTCAGAAATCCACAGACAGCCTGGACGAAATGATGACAATTGTGAGCTGACGCTCTGTACGTCTCAGCCCTATATTAATAAAATCATTATTAATCTTTGCAAAAGTTTAATTGAAAACGTAACAAAATCTCATTATGAGATTGAAATGGAGAAAAGAGGATTTACGTATAAAGATGTTGATTTTCCTGGATCCATTTCAAAAATTCTTCCTTCTTCTTCTCTGTCCTCCCAACTGAACGATGTTCATTGAAGTCTGGGGCTTCCTACAAAATATTTTTTAAAATTAATTACACTTTCTAATGTGGATGAAATTAGTCAATCAAAGGAATAATTTAGATTTTGGACTGACCTCACGATTCCTTCGTTGGATCCCATGTTCATTGTACTCAAATATTTCGTCGTACACTTGGACAGCTGAGTGACGAGCCATGTCATCAAATCGTGGTTTTATGTAAGCACCAACTGAAAAAATTAATTCAAATATACATTTTCCCACGTTCTGTCTCGTAAAGGTCAACTGAAGATTAGAATGTCCAGTGGATTTTTAAAAATTAAAACTCACCAGCTCCAATAAAAGAGGATGCCCGATTAGCGACGTCAAGTACTGAAAATAAAATTTGAACTATGTTATTCAATTTTTGAAATTTTTGAACTTTTTGTATGCTTGACAATCGTCGTTTTTCTATTACATAAGAATTTCGTTCCTAGATTGTAATACTTTGCAAAAAAAATCAATGGAAATTGTTACGAAATCCATTTTTCCATTTTCCTCATTCCATTAAATTTCTATCTAGTCTAAAATGACGTGGACGATTTCTCCAGGAAAAGTTCTCCACTATTTTTAGTTGGATTACTGAACCGATGAATCATGTATGGATTCAAAGGTAAAAAGAAATAATTTTAACTAATTAGTTTTGACTTACCCAAAGGATTTTGTCCAATACTTGTAGAGAAGAATCCATTTGACACGAAGGCCACTCCATTGTTTGCCAAGTTGACAATTTTTGCAATTTCTGGAGCTCTCTGTAGAAATTGCACTTCTCCTTCCAATTGTTTGAGGAGAACACGGACCTCAAATGTATTTAGAGTATTTTCGTTAGTCACAATCATTTTTAAAAAATCTTAGCCTTCTTCCAAATTCAGTAAATTCGTACAATAATGAAAACAAATTGTTCCAAGTAGAATAGGAGACAAAGAATATTGCACAAATTTATTTTATGGTTGAGCAGACAGAGTCAAACATGAACTGAAAAGAGAAGGAAGAGAAAATTGCGTATGTGTGGGAACGACACACAAAAGTTAAATGAAGGGGATTCCTGTTTGCCTTGAACAACGTCCATACATATGAGTCATCCTAGTCATACGATTCACTTTATTGTGGTATGAGCAAAAAGCGAAGTTCAATGTGGAAGAATTGGAGAGGGGCTTCCAATTTTCCAAACCACAATGTAATTCAGTGCAGAAAGAAGACAACTCTTTTTAACCCCTCATAAACAAAAAGGCCACATACAATATTTTTGTGATGGACTCTGGGTACAACAATTTACCCATGTGAATTGTGGGGTAATTATAATTGAAGCTTCCTTTGAGATGTGTGTGCAAAAGGTAAAAACACGTGTATTTGTGTTTGCGTCTTCCGGTGAGTCATGAATGCAGAAATTAAGACAATTTGAAGAAATGAGGTTTTAAAACTTTTAACATAATAGAGACTATGAGTCACTCATTCGTAGTCATTAATGTACGTGTGATTACACGTGGTCGTTGACCTGTCAAACGAAAGTACACGTGGAATTAATTATTTTAATTTTGTAATAAAATTTTTATTATAAAAATCATTATTTTTATGGAATGATTTTTAAGAATGGGGTAAAATATGATGGAATTTTTTGTAAAATATTTGCATAAATAATATGACCGAGATACTTTCAATGCATGCAAAATTCAGATTTGTAAATTGATAATTTTTTTTGAAAACATGGATGTATTTCATAAAAAATAGGAACGACGATGTTTTGCCGATGTTTTGCACTGACAATTTCTGTATGCTGTATCGAACAGGATCCAAAAATCCTTGTGATGGATGGAAAATTTGAGCACCTTTGGAATTTTGCAAAGGTGCCTCTTTTTTGCCAAAAGATTTATATTTAATTTTGCACTGTCTCTGAGTACAAATTAGTCATTTTCAAGTAATTTTGATGATGGAGTCATTAAATCCAAGTTGTGTTGTGTGTAATGTTAATTTCCAGACTGTTGTGTACCCGTCAAAACATCATAATTTTGTTCCTGTCCTCACACAAATTTGGAATGTATTTTGTAAATATCTTGACCTTTCGCCTTCATCCCGGTGGCAAGATATTTTAGAAATTTGTACAAGTGAAAAGGATACTTTCTCCCCTTTTTGCGATGACTGTCAAAACGTACTGGATTCTCTCCTAAACTATCAAAACAAATTAGATTTGATAACAAAAGAGATTGAGAAAATCCGTGTAAAACTTTTGTCAACAATTGTTCAGTCTTGTCTTTCATCAAATTCCACAAAAATGACGGTAACAGAAAATGTGAATGTTAAGGAAGAAATTTGTGAACCCTCAATTTCTTCGGGTAGGCCAACAAGAATCCGAAAAGTTGGAGAGAAACAAATTATAGTTGTCAAAAAAGTTGGGAGTCTCAGACAAACTATTTTAAAACGTAAAATAAATTCATGATTTAATTATTTTATGAGTATCTTCATACTTTTGTAACTGTTTTAAAATGTGCCATTTTATACTTTTGTAGGTTTCAACCCACACATTCCCCTCTCACACTGCCATAACAATGTCCAACAAAACGACAATAACGACAACAATAAGAATGACACAGGAGATTTATTAATGGACATCAAAATCGAACCTGGTGGTCCATTTCCCCTTCAACTAGAGAATAATACAATTTCAACAACAACCACATTGAATACTACGACAGAGAAGGACCATTGTAAATTTGAAAAAATCAAAATTGACCCAGATGGAAAAACAAAAAATTCAGAGCTTGACATTGGATCTCAGGAAGATGAGGATTTTGACTGTACTGCTCTCATGGAAATTGAAATGAGTGACGAAGACGAGAATGATGATGAATACTTTGATGACCCTCTCTACGTCCCTTCAAATTCGTGTGAGAGTCCAAAGAAAAAGAAAAGAAAAATCAAAAATCATATTCCAGAATCATCAGAGTCCCATTTTGCAACAAAATTTAAATTTGCACCTCATTATCCTAATCGGCCAGCAACGGAAGATAGTGTAAAATATCTTCTTCCCTCATCTCATTCTCCAGCTCAAGAAATTAGCTTTAACAAATCGTATCCTAAGCCAGATCTCCCATTCAGTTGTCTGGCTGCCATGGCCCTTCGAAATTCGAAAGGCGGCCTTCCATTTTCATCAATTTGTGATTTTATTTCTACTCATTTCCCCTACTACCGTGTAGCCCCTTCTGTAAGACCCTGGACTCATTCCTTGTTATCAAATATCAGTTCGAATTCGGCTTTTGTGAAGTCCCTTGGAGACGGAGATGTGAAGGATATTAAGGGAGAGAAAGACTTTCTGTGGAGTGTCGTCCCAGCCAAAGCTCCATTGATTTATGGGGATCTGGAAAGAATGTTTATGGATCACAGGGACTCTATCCTTATTGCCATGTCCGACCCACATAATTTACCTCTGATGGAATCGGGAGAATTTTATGAAGAAAATTCAGAACAAATTGTTGAAGAGGACGACCCGTTAATGATTCCGGAGGATAACGGATAATTCGTTTAATTATAAAATAGGTGACTTTGACACACACACACGTTAAGACAATTTAAAGTTAGAATGTACACACACGCGGTCCGGGAGAAAGTGGGAGAAATGAAAAAACACCAAAAAATGCAACTGAATATGTCGACTGATGCAACTGAATTTCAAAATCTGAGATTTTCAGTGACCTTTCTGCGATGTTTTTCAGTTCTTTTTCATATCTCATTTCTCCCGGTTTCATCCGCTGTACACTAGAAATTCAAAATTCATTTGATTGTTTGCTTTACCCTTCATCTTAAAAATGCTATTTACATTGTGTAAGGAATTTTTAGTGTATTTCTACTGATTCCATTTTAGGTGAGGAGAGAAGGAGAGCGGTTACCGAGACTCAGGAACAAAAAATGTTCACAAATTCTCTCAAAATCACACACACACACGTAATTCATCTAAGTCTACAGCATGAGAAACAGTAACTGTTACTATTTTTTCATTAATTACGAAATAAAAGCAAAGACTAGTTGCAACCATTAAATTCTCTATTGACATTTTGCATACCCGCAGAATCAATGACGGATATGGAAAAGTGTTTGGAGGATTAACTTCATTCCATTCCACAACTTAGGCTTAATTGTTGAAATTTTATTCAGTCTGCTTCAATTTTATGAAAGTATGGATTTGGTAACATTATTTCTGATTTATCTCGCCATTTGTATCAGAATTCAGGTGGTGAGTTGATGGGAATTACAAAATTCCTGCATGATACATCAAAAATCATTAACACATTTCTGGCTAGACAAGGAAGGAGAAACTATCATATTTATTATTTTTAAAAAATTATGACATATTTCACAACGAAACTCAGACGGATTGTGATACATCTGATGTTGACGAATAAAAATAAATTGGGTATATATATAACCCATTGACAATTTTAAAAATAATCGACTTCAACTGCTACTCACGACCACGATAATTAACCTGAAAAATTAATTATCCAACGATGCTAAAAATCTACTTAAAACTCCAACTCATTGTACAGTGACAGAGTGCAGTTCATTTCGAAAAAAATTTCATAATAAAACAGAAAATAGGACTCGAGCTTTTTTGTCTCTTATTTGGAGTCTTCCAAATATCTTTAGGTCAAGGGGTAAGGCCAAAACCATTATATTTTCTATATTAAAGCGTCGTACGTTGATTACATTAGTTATAATTTGATACTACAGCCTCCACCTTTTCCAACTCCTCCTATTCAACCAGGCATGAACACCATCCCAATGCCCGATAACACAACTCCCCGTCCTACAAATACACCGTCGACCCCTGATGTACCTACTCCGAAACCCGAAGATGAGACGCCAGGAAATGGTTACGCAGATGATTGGCTGAAACAATTGTCTGACAACTACAAAACAGCTCTTTACCCCGTTAAAGAAGTACAGGATTGTATTATTAGTATACCTGGTGACACGGCCCAAATATCCCTTCCGTACGAAATCGACTGCTATTTCAAGATTGGCGATAAAGTTTTCGATGGTTTAAGTAATGCAATGGGAAAAGGAAAGGAAATGGTTTGTGCATCAATCCGGACCAGTACCAATGATTTAGCGGATTGTGAGACTCAGTTAAACAAAATCTAAAAAGTGTGTAAAGAATGGCTGTATTTTTTAATGGCATTAGAATATTTTTTTCTGGCCTTAGAATTCTAAAAATCTGCATGTTTTTTAGTGGCCTTGGAACGTTTTTTTCTGGCCTTACAATGGTTCTTTCTGGCCTTAACCACTACAAGTTTTGTTTTTTGGTTTTTCGGGTCTTTTGGTGAATGCATGCTCAGCGAT